>JAZHYW010044910.1:0-20145 GCA_037355805.1 Ixodes ricinus | reverse complement strand
GGGGGAAAATAATCCAGCTTTCTACAGTGTAAATTATATTTTCCTATAAAGAACTCTAAACGTTCTACAAGAATTTTTTTTTATTTATGTATAAATTTCAAGTAAAATCAAACGATCAAAGGTGGCCCTTTGGGCAATGTTTTCATATTTCGGCATATTTCGGCGATACTTTAACACATAGTATAATGAACGTTTTAATCTGAGACTTCTCGTGTACAGTATTTCATGCTTTGTTCACTTTTAAGAAGAAAAGTAGCGCTCAACTCTTGTAGATATGTTTTGTATTTCTCCCAAAATTTTCATAAAGATTGACACAGTAAAAAGCTTGCAATATTTCGGCGGCAAGTACAAAACAAATCTAGATTTTTTTATACTTCATTGAATAAACCGTTGAAAACCGGTAACTCAAAATCAGAAAAAAAAATGTTGCTTATATTTTATTTTTAAATAGTAAAAATATGTTTGGCCATTTACGTTACAGTCAATTACCGTTGGAGAGTTCTGTCTCATCGAATAATGGCTGGTTTCATTTGAAATCTAACACGCGTGTCGGTATGCGTGTTATGAATGGCATATATATGTATAATATAAGCCCATTCGTGCAATAAACAAATTTTAAAGTATATTTTTTTACAAACGTTTTGAAGTAAATGCAAGTTGAAAGGCTGTGTTTAAGCTGCTTGATTTTTCTACGAAGTTCTGTCGCTTGTTCGAAATAGGTGAAAATTAAAACACCCAGTAATAATATTTCGGTAAATGTAGGACATGTGGCCTATTTTTTTCTTGAAAAAGAAACTGCTTTGGCATATTTTATGCCAGAAAAAATAGAATTCCAATCATCGCTTCTTTGACGTTTTGATGACATATTAGGAGCATTGTATCTTAGGATTCATTATGCACTTTGCCTATTAAACAATATACGTGTGTAGGCCTTCGCATGCACTATTGAATGGTATCCCCCTAGTTTAATTTATACTTATGAAAATAATTTATATACATTTTTCATCTTATAAAAAGTAGATATAGCCATAATTTGAGCTCACGAATTATTAAAAAGGCAATTTTTTATTATTTACCCATTATTTACGTGTTGTTGGTAATGATGGTACCTTTTTGTGCTCATAATGGAAGTTCCCTTTTTCTGTTGCATTTTTTTTTAGAAGTGATAAAGCATATATATGCACCCGAATCCGCAAAATGGTAGTTTTGCAAGTTGTCCTTACTGAAAGGATTGTTAGCCTTAAAATGCGAAGGACAGGAGGCCGAAATGTGTTTGGGAGGTAAAGGGGCGACGGAGTGAGTGAGCTAAAACATGTATTTATTCGGCGGTTTTATATGAAATGGAACACGCGTGTCGGGGTGGTTATTTTGATTTTCTCAAACACGTATATATAAAAATCATCTTTCCACAATTAAAAATACCCCGTTTTAAAATAATTTTGAAATATTAGTTTTCGTTACAGAATTTGTGGCGTGGAGCAGGGTTAAACGATACATTTAGTCTCCCTGTTTGGACACAGTTCTGTCGGTTGCTAATAAATAGTTAAAGCAATACCACTCAGCGTAATATCTTATGTAAATGTATGACGCAAGGCCGTTTTTTCTCTAACCTCAAGTGCTTAGGCATATTTCGTACCAGAAAAGAAAAAAAATCACAAATATGGCATATTTGTCGTTTAGGTGATATTGTTTGCAGCCTTGTAGCTTAGGATTCATTTTACATTTTTCTTAGTAAATACCATATGCCTGTAGGCCTATACATGCGATGTCAACTGGTACGACAATAATTTGAATTAATTTTGACGAAATAATTTATATAAGCTTCTTAATTTCATCAAAATTAGTTTTATGTATAAATTGAGCTCGTGTAAATAAAAAGAAGGAATGTTTACTTTTTTCTTATTTATTGTATTTATTTATTTACTTATTTATACCATTTTTGTATATTTTTCAATCCTGTTATCATTCTGTGCGCGTAATGAAAGTTCCTTCCTTTTTTGCATTTTCTGAAAAGTGCTTAAACACACATACACGTACCCGAATCTGAAAAAAAGGTAGTTTCGCAAGTTGACTTTACCGCAACATTTTTAGCCTTAAAATATTAAGGGCAGGGAGTATCGGACGTGTTTGGGAGATGAATTGGCAATGAAGTGTGTGAGATGAAGCATGTAGTATTCATTTTTATCAAAGAAACATCTGCCTCGGTCAAGCTATCTTGAGCAGATGAGGGGATGGGGACCAGATTTTCTTAGGTAATGTACCAGTAAATTGAGGATTGCTTTTCTGTGATCTGATGAGCCCTTGGGTCGGGGCAGCTCGTCTGGCGTCCTCCGTCTTTTATCAATTTGATAATGGTTGTTGACAGAAGGGAGGGGAGAGGGTTATGTTGACGTGCCCCCATATGGTATCGGTTAACTTGTTAATGTGGTAATTCCTCCTCATGTGCATGTATTTGTTTTCATTATACAAACATAGATCTGGTATATTTATATTGTTTTGAAAATCGACAGGTTGATTGATATCGGTTGGATGTGCTCGCATTGTGATTGAATACATTTCTGTTTTATTTGAATGTTCCCTGTGACTGATGCAGAATATCACTTGGGCTGAGAGCTTGTCAAGCCGTCTATTGCGGCTTTTATTTTCGGCTCCATAATTACCGATATTCAGAAATGAAAATATAGTGTTTATTAGAAGGAGCAAAGTCTCTGCCCTTACCCGCCCTTTCCTATTGAAAATTTTCATTTGTATGATAAATTTCTGTGTCCAATAAACACATGTGAATAATACAAGATATATAAAAACATATAAGAACCACATAAGAACCATAAAAGGACTATATAAGATGCATAGGAACATCTAAAAACATATAAAACTTGTGAGAAGTGTCTTATATGGTTCTTATGTGTTCGTATATATCTTGTATGATTCATGTGTGTTCATTGGACATAAGAAATTTCTCACACAAATGGCTTTTCTACTAGGGTTCGTTCTGGCGTTATTGCAACACGTGCTAATATTTCAGTTATCTGAGTCGGGGTGCATACTGTCGTCTGCCTCAGTCTGTTATATATTGTATTTTTATCCCTCGTCTCGTCCGGGTTCTTCGGTTTGTCGTGACCTTTTAATCCACGTGTGGACCGACTCAATCCTAACGGTTTTTAAAACAAGATGATAACTACAAAAGCTAGGCCTTGTATGGTCGCTTGCATTCCAATCACCTGGCTGCTCCAGCTTATCACACTGCAACTTATTTGTGTCCAGTTTTCTCAATGACTGATGTTCACAGATTTTGTCAAGCCTACATACAATGGCTGTCATAAACATATATATAAGAATAAATGTTTTCCATTCATGGAGCACTGCAGCATTGATCTGCTCAGGTTAGCTTTGTAAAAGGCT
The DNA here is from genome assembly GCA_037355805.1 of Ixodes ricinus. NCBI lineage: Eukaryota > Metazoa > Arthropoda > Arachnida > Ixodida > Ixodidae > Ixodes > Ixodes ricinus. Next base: position 16,743 of record JAZHYW010044910.1, on the reverse strand, counting down.
CATGAATATCAGTTCTTCCTCTGCAGTTTTATATTTGAACAAGTACAAAAACTAAGACAGAGTGTGGTGCTGCAAACGTAGGCCCATACTGTTCGCTTTGAGATGATCGTCATTAATTTTAGACGGAGTAATTAAAATGCTGTCATCTTCGTTTTGGCTTTCAGAAACATCAGGTAGGTCTCGCAAATAGACCTTAATATCTCTATATTGATGACGACTTTTTTCTTTCAATTCTAATTTCTTTCACGCAGTTTTTTGTTTGGAGCTCCAATAGAAAAATTGAAGATCTTTTTTGTAAATGCAGCACTCAGTAGTCAAGTTCAATACCTAGATGCGGTAAACATGCCACAATTTTCACGAACCAGATTGAGTCTGCAGATCTGTTCATCTTCACAACAGTCATTTTTTCTTTAAATTTAAGAGTTTAAGGCAGTGTTGGGATTCGAACCAACGACGCTTCGGTTGCGAGACAGACACACTACCGACTGGGCCACGCAAAACTTCCTTTTCTACTTTATTCCCAGACATCATTCATTGACAAAAATTTACTTTAAAATAGCCTTATACAAATAGAAAGGCTGAATTAGGACAGATGTAAACTGATTAATATGATCTTAATGTGACCAGTCCGCCGAGGATTGGCAACTGATTAGGCCCATCTTCCAAAACGTTAATAAAGTAGAAAGTTGGGCCAGTTGGTTGTACACTTCTCTAATCTGACTAATGCTCTGACAAAACTACTGACGCACAGTTCGAGCATCTAAATTGGCATGCAGCACTGACATGCGGCTCGGTCAGGTACTGTGTAAGCCAATGACATAACAAAATCACACGGGACAGAGTCCATTTGGGCAAAAGGCAGGAAACGTATCTCGTGGTCGCTAGCAGTATATCAGAGTCGCCCCAACCAACTAAAAACACATGTTTCATTAACTCGGGCTTTTTTTCAAACGATAACTTCACAGGCCAGGGAACAAACATGCCATTTTCGTCAAGCTATATTTTAACCAAAAGTGCTCCACTGTGAAGTTGACAAAAGAAGGTTTTCATTATGGCCGGGAGCAACTTCTCTAACGCGACAAAATACATCATATCCTGAAGATTCACTATAAACAGCTCGATGCAAAGCGGTTTAGAATTACGTTTGTTTTAAATCTTTTGTAAGACGCTTTCGAGAAACCGTACTCCAATATTCCAAAGAGAAACGCAATGTTAAAAAAGTTTATGCCACAAACAACTTCCTTCAAACTAAGCACTCGGTGGTCACGTAGCACCGTCATAAGAAAAAAACAATCAAACCGGGCAAGAAACCCAACAATTGAACCTGAAGAAGCAGTACGCAGAAAAGAATCGTCTTGATCACGCAGGAAAAGGACACGATATGCAACCTGGTGTATAAAAAGGTGTGATAAAGAAGGACCACCATGCCGGACACGTTGAAAACAAATTCACTCGGCTCACAAGCTCACAGTCGAACGCCCACACTATAAAGCGAACACACGATGCAGCTTCTGAATGTGAAATCTTAAGCAATGCAATACCTCTAAAAATATCACAGCTTATCGACAAAAACATTTAGGAGGCCACTTACGACTGCTTACGTGTAGGAATACGAAAGCATTCGAATACGTAGCGTAGTCCTACAAGCTGTGCGCGACCGCTATCCTCTTCAGAGGCCGGCGGGGCAGCCTCTGCGGACGCCGTCCGGCCGGGCTCTGGGTGGCGGCGGGTGTGCGCTGCTGCGGCGGCGCGTGGGAGCTGCGCCAGGAGCGTGGGGTGGCGTTCCTTGGAATTATCCTGCGCGCGATCCGCGTCGCACCCATTTTAAGAGCCGTTACGGCGCGGAGGGAATTTCTCTGCCGTTTTTCGCTGTTACGGACAACGCCGGCTCCGCTCCAAGGGACAGTTAATGCTTTCGCATTAAAAATAAATTACACACTGTACCTTTCGCGAAAATAGACAAATGGTGGCCTGCACCGGAGCCGCTTTCTCGCGCAGCTTATTAAACTCTTCGCAGTACGAACTTCCCTTCAACGATTGCCGATATGTCACGCCTAGATATCGGGTGGGAAGTGTTGATAGGCAACGTGCGCGAGAATCTTCGGCTTCAATGCCCATCCTGTATGTCAAAAACCCGAACATTTAGCCTAGTTCACGGAACATCCCGTCCGAGAACAAAACATTTTTGTAATTTCGACGGCCTTTTCAATGCTCTTTCTGTCTGTTCAAAAAAAATATAATGTCCTGCGCATAGGCCTAAATACGTACCTAGCGCATTGAAGGTAAAGCCGCGAACATGCTCACTTTCAGTGATACTCGGAGAGAATGGTTCAATATGCAATGCGAAGAACAAAGGCGAAAGCGGAACGCCTTGCCCAACATATGAATTTAAAGGAATACTTTCACTGACTCGCTTGTTAACTGCAAGTTGTCGTTGTGATATTATAACGTGCCATTTGAACTCCCAGAATAATCCATCATATATCGATATGCTTCAAATTTTGGCTTAGAACGTCGTGAGACACCCGGTCGAAGGCCTTTTCCAAGTCAACTTGTAACATGACAACTTTGCTCAACTCAGGCTCACAGTACACCAAGATACTGCACGAAACATGAATGTTGGTTAAAAGAGTCAGGCTTTGTATGCTGCATGTCTGATGAAACTCAACAACACTCGTTACTACACGCTGCAAATGGCGAGTGAGGATTTTCATTAATATTCTATTGTGAACATTAGTAAGATATATTGGACGGTAGGAGAAAACACTGCGAAGCTTAATGGGGTCGTCACACTTTGGGATTGACCCTGTGTGTATACGTGACAAGGACGGGGGGGGGGGGTACGTTTCTTTTATATGCCTCAGTAGACACTTCGAGTAACACGAATAAAATTTCATGTTTAAATGTTTTGATAAAACCAGCAGTTGAACCACCTGGGCCTGGCGATTTTGCGGGCTTCAAGTCAGTTATTGTTCTACTTATTTCTCACAAGCTGATTAGTTCCTTGAAAACGTCCTTATCGGTTCCTTCAACCTTCGAGGCACAACGTTGTCCTCAAGTACTGAGAGTGGTGGGACGCTTCAACCAAAAAACGTTTTATAGTGTTCGACAAACGCCTCTTCGATATGAGTCTTGTCGCTGGACAACACACCAAGGTGTTCTATTTCAGCTACACCATTAGCGCGCGCGTATTGGTTTTCCGCTGCCACCATTCTTGTTGGTCGGCTGCTCTCCCACCAAGAAACGCTTTTAACGCGCCCGTATAGCAGCCCCCTTGTATCGGTAGCGATCGAGGCTCTCGAGTTTGGCTTTTAAGTGATTATTATTCCGAATGAAAAACGCCAGGTGCTCGGCATTCTTGCGGTAGCAGCTTCTACAAGATATTTTCGGTGCTCCAATTCTTGTTTCTTCTCCTGATACGTGAGGAGACATGTTCTTTCAAGTGCAGTTAATTTCACCTGCTGCTTAAATATCTACATGCTCGCTTGCACTGCCTCTATTCAGTTGCACGTCACACCAGATTGTTTTAGTAATGGAAAGAAATGGTTCATCCTTCAAAAGTTTTGCACTCATTTTCCATAATTCCCGTGAGAAAATGACCCTCTATTTTTTCACCTAATTCAAAGGTTACAAGGCAGTGATTGCTGAAAGCAACGTAGTCTACAAAGTGACCTCGACATAAATATACCAGATCTGATGGCATGTACACTCGGTGCAGTTAAGCGGGACTGGGACCCTGAGAGTACTTGAAAGACATACATTTTGACCTCGACACACAACATGCGACGTATTTCACATCAAAACCTTGAATAACGTTATATAATTCTAGGGTACTGCCATCCCACTAGCGCGTTCGGTTGGACTTGTCTTCAGCCCGGCAGGCACAATTAAAGTCACCCAAAAAATTTAGAAAACCATCGGACTAACCATACTGGTAAACGTTAAAAAAACGTCGCTCCAAAGCCTTATTAGGTGCATAAAGAAGATGATGGGTCATTCATAACTCATTACAAAAAATTGCACGTGATAAATTTCCCAGACGGGAAGGTCATGACGGTTTGCACTGCAGCACCTAGGGGGTTTCTAAGGAAAAGGCTGCAGCTACCCGAGAAACCAACATGCATGACTCACGCAGACCTCATACTGCGCCAGAAAAGGCTGCACCATGTAGTCGGTCTGGTCCTCGCTCTCGTCTTTGGTTACCTGAATTGCGATCAAGGTCCAAGTCATGCTCGGTGAACACCCGTGAAAGCTGCTGCTGCCATCGTTTGTCCGCAAGTCCGTGAACGTTCAACGTAGCCACGCACAGGGAATTTTAAGGAAAACCGTAGAAAAACGAGTCTCAGACGTCGTACGCTGGGCTCACTCCTCGCTCTACCTGGAGAAAGACGAAGAGCGGCCGCTGCCAGCGCGCCGTCCAGCGCGCCGTCCCTTCTTGCCCGTCGCCACCAGCCAGGGACGCTCAGTCACTGGAGTCACTGGTCGGTTTTCTGTTTTGGGTCGCTAAACCGCCGCTTGAGCGCCTCCCTCGCAAAGTGCATTGCGGTACCATCTTCGGCGTCCAGTGCGTCAGTATCTTCCTTTGTAGCCGGTGTCCTCATTGGCCTTTTTTCACCAACGGGGCTTTCTGACGTCGATGCTACGGCGAACACCTGGCTTTCTGGCACCACTAACGGCGCGCGTTGCTGCGCGCCGGACATCTGAGGGTCTTGCGAAGAAATTCCTGTGGTTGGGGTCGCCGCCACGGCCTCTTCCTCGTCCATTACAAGGTTTGTGTCTTGGCTGTCAATGGTCTAGCTGGCCGCAGCTCGAGCGTATGACCATATGCAATTTGAGGCCTCACCTCCGAAAGCTCGACCCTCCTTCGCATTTAGGCACTCTAGAGTCGCGCCGTATGTGCCCCGTGCGTCGACATCGGAAGCACACCGGTGCGCGTCCGGGAACAACACCTAGCCGCGTGCGTCCGTAAAATAGGAGCTGATGCGGCTGGGACTCCGGCGTGAAGTCTTCACGGAGCACCATACGTACGATAACGGTCGTGGAATCCACGTCCGCCAGGCCCGCTATCCTCCAGTTCTCTCGGGTAACACCTTGACTTCCCCGTATGGGTGGAAGGCCCGTCAAATGGTGTCTGCAGGTACGTCGAATGCCACCAAGTCGACTTTTATCGTCAGCTCTCGCTTGCCGGGATCAATGACCAGGCATAGTCGGCCCTTCAACAGCATGATCCCCACTCGCAGAAGCTTCTCTTTGGTGGAGTTGGCGTGCAGCTTCAGCAGCCAGACGTGCCCCATTTGAAGTGTGCCTAGTCCTGCCACGTCTTCCCGAACTCCCACTTGGTTCAGAGGCCCGACGAAGTGCGGCACTGGAGCGGCCGTCATCGCACTCACAGCGAAGCGTTCCATTCCATGCGTGCTCGCTACCATGTTCTAAAATGAAATCGGCCATGCAGACACGCTTCCACGGCTTGGGAACGAGCCGGGATCTTTAAGCTTAGCTATCGCAATCCACTTTTAAAGGCTGAGCTTAAGCATCTTCATGTCTTTTTTCTGGTTATATGTAGTCGTTTGTTGGGCCGTTCATTGCTCCAACCAGAGCCGTCAATTTTATCGTTTTCTTAACACCCTCCCTAAATAAAGTACGTAACAATGAATAGTGCATAAAAATCAACAGGACGCCCACTGCAGGTTCTCGACTTTGGGATGAAAGAATGCTTGCCTTGAACTGAAACTTCACAGTATAGAGCTGTCGTTGTCGTCACAGCTGCGGTCATACGGGTAAGGTTTCTAAATATTGATCAGTAGCTTTGATTCAGTGGAAAGTGCTCTTAAATACCTTCTTGCTAATGAAGTTATGATGTTGTAATGCCGTGATCCAGTCCGTAATGCGACTAATTCCAGCGAGAGACAGGGGCGGCTTTTGCTACGCGCTGTGCAGTTTATATACCCTGCCATCCTTTCCACACCAGTGAAAGAATGAATAAACAAATTTTTAGTGACTTGGAAGCAATGTTTGTTCACGTATGTAAAAGATAGTTTGTTGTTTATAAGTCTCGTTAGTTTTCATGTACTGATACGACGATCAATGCTATAACCTCAGAACTGTTTTTATACGGATAGACAATTTAATTTAAGTTTATTAATTCAAAACGGGCTAGCTTACCAATCGTGAATAGTTGTTTAACGCTGGGTAGCCAAACTTTATTTCGTAACCTTCTAGTTTCCTTCGAGATGTTCAGATAACAATCGCTGTATTTTTTATACAAATACTGGGTTCAGGATTTCAATAGGCATGCACGACTCCCTGATCCCATAAATTTGGAGTATTGCCTTCAGCAATCCACCTGATTTGACACGCTGACATGTGATGAAAAAAACTGTTAAATAAGAAAAAAATGTTTCGTAACACTGATATTATGGCCGAATAGTTTTAGCTTAGTGTGCATTCTAACAAATTTTTTCTAGAAAACACGGGAGCACTCTAGAAGATAACTAAGACGATGGCATACTATCAAACATTGGCCACCTGTCTACGCTTGCTGACCCGAAAAAATCTACCGAAAGTTTGTCATCTGTGAATCAGAACTTGTTATCGTGCTCCACTCAAAAGCGAGATATGTTAACTAAAACTGCAAATATGTATATTGGCGCGAAGCACAAGGAACCAACTTTTCCTGGCTCTTGAATAGCCAGAAGACAGCATAAATATAGCTATCGCCTGACTTAAAGCGGAATATTAGAGTCGTATATGGACGGAAGCCGAAAGCCATGAACACAATAACTGGTACCCCACATCGGGTCGAGCTTGAAGGTGGCCAACTGAGGCCTGCCCATGGCGTTCACGTGAAGTGTCAGTGAGGAAGTTGACTACAACGTCCGGCAGTTGGTCAAACTCTTCCCCTATCTGTGGTTCTGCTTGTGGAATGCGCCCTCAGCCAAAAGGGGAGATGCATCACTGGTGTTCAATAGGCTCACCCGTGGCCCTATTACTGGTTTATGATACATACCGGCAAGATCTTTAAGTTTGGAGCGCGTGGCGCGCTATTTCGCGCTGCAAAATAGAGCGATCCTTTATGCAACCCACGCCCCAGCACTTTCCGATCTTATTGCTCATCGCAACTGAATAGGGTCGTTTCACGCTGATGACTCATGAGCGTTCAAGTACTCAGGCTATAGGAAGTGCTACCCTTCTATAATTTTCAATCTACAGGGTAAACTATAGTGTATAGCACCGACCCCACCCTATCTCAAGATCTAAGATATAGGTTGTACTCTTTAAACTTGCGTTTGCTTACTGAAGAGTTTTAAACTTTGAAGCTGTTTAACCACAACACCATCACCACGCAAATAAGAGGGAATAACTATTGGGGTGCACATAGTTTCTAATTTCTTTTTCTGGCTACTGGGCGAAGAAGTATCTGTAATTCGTTATTCGTTTGTTTTGCAAATATATAATTAACTTTGTTTTTATGCTTTTTTGAAAAAAGGCAGTATTTTTAGAAGCCATGTGCTAAATCCGGTCACCTAAAAGGTTCGATCAAAGAAGCTCAGGATAGCGGATCGTCCTACTCAAACTGCAAATCTTTCAAAAAAAAAAAAAAACTCCTATAAAACTTGAAACGATTTTTTTTTTGTGAGTATATCTTGTTTCATGAAAAAACCGGTGTTTGTGTAACTTGGACTACTAAGACTTTTGGTCAGGGCAAACGTCCTTATTAAAAAACATTTTTTTGAAGCGTTCACATTTATACGTCAGACGTCGGTCAGAACTGGAGATCTGGCGACATTGGTTGAACGCTATATGGAAAGATAATGTGGCTAGCGGCACGGACCTGCTAACCCAGGGCTTTGATGCTACTGAACTCTGTGAAAAGTGAAAATGATAAACAAAAAAATAAACGGTTCTCAATGGGTAACAAATTTGTCTTTTTTGAGCGGTAGCCCATTTTCGGTGGCTTTTTTTCCTTGATTGTTTTCTGCTCTACCCACGCCATCCAACTTTTTTGCGTTTTTGTGGATTCGTAAAGAACGGAAGAACAACGTACATTTCGCATGAGCAGAGATAGTGGTACTTGCGGCTAAATAAACTGCTCTCAGAACATGTGTGACCATATAAAAATGCCTTGTGTCTTAAATACTCTGTAAACAATCTGATAATCGCACCACGAGTTGGGCTTTTGATATTAACAAATAAATATACAACACAACCATAATCTCCGAAAAATGACAACCATGTCATCAAAGCTTGACAAAAAAAAAAAGTACGACGATTTTTTTTAATATGGTTTGGCCTTTAGAGGGAAAATCTCAATTGAAATTATTTCATACCTTTCGATATTTTTCCAGATCCTGAGCTGTCCACACATGCTGCACCCAGTCCATTTGCCGGCGAATCAGATCTTGAAGAGGCAATACACGCAAGGCGGGTAGTTCTTTCTGCCTGGACATCATGATACCTTCAGACGCCCATGATCGGCCAGGTATGATCCGAGGCGAATACAATTTGCGACCAGCTAACCTCACAAAATGAGCAGACATTGAGTTGATCAAAAGGTTCATCATCTTCAGACTACGTGTCAGTATCTCCAAGCGCAACTCAGCTGAACAAGCTCTTCGCGTTCGTTTCTGACTAAAAGTCTACCAGTTTTCCTCACTCTGGACTTTCTGGTGCAATTTTTCTAATATATAAATTTTATGTACATGTCACCATCTGCTCTGCCAACAGTACCAATAAAAAATAAAAAAAGCCCGAGCATTCGAACGTTTACGTCGCCACAGTGGCACACGGAGCGCGCACCAGTTGAACACAAGTGTCCCATTTCCTGGGTTAAATCACCACCCCTTTTCGTTTCGCTCTGGATGAGCATCGTACTTGCGTGCGGTAGTTTATCCCTAGGGCGTGATGCACATCAAACACGACAGACTGGTAGTGGTACTGCGCTGGCTAGATTTATTGTCTACACTGTAGACCAGTGTCGCCGTACCTCTGGTTGTCTAAGCACGAACGCCAAATTTGGTATTAAAGCGCTGTCTTAATAGGAAGTTTTCGTGAATGGTTTTCGCCGTCCCGCAACGCTCTGCGTATCCCGCTACGATACCTGTAACTCTACAGCCAAGTCCACCGGCGCGCAGGCGCAGTAGTGGCTTCTTCGTTGCGGAACGGCTTAGCGGAGGGGGAAACGCGTTCTACGAATACTCCCTAATGTTCGGATGGAATTTTAATTCAGTCATTGTGTCAAAGCGGGACATGTGCCAAATTGTAGACTTGTCTTTTATTAATGTTTTGAAGGAAGCAAGGTAGCCTAGAGGTCGGAAGTAGTACCCGTGGCACTTTGCCAGTGGAACGAACTGCGTAACTGAAACGTCATATTATATCACATTCTTGTTCCCTTTCTCCAGGGATAATTTTTGTCGTTATCATGCAGTAACAGCTGTGACTGTGTATATCAATCATGATACATTGTTTGATGTACACAGGGTCGCAGCGACTGTGCGTATCCTGTCATCCATGCTTCCTCGGTGCTTGGCATAATGTTTTCTTTTTTTTAAGTCTTATAGAGACTGACGCCAAAATTCGAGAGACGATCTCTGGTATTCGCCAGTCAAATTTGGACACTGTTCCAATTATCAGAAAGTTATCGGGAGCGTGCAACAGCTATAAGAGGGGCGCCGCTTCGCCTTGGCGTCTGGTTGGCACTGCCACCAATGATGGCGTCCACGTTATGCCACATAGTGAAGCGCTGCCGGCTCCGACCTATGAAGAGGGAAAGTTCGTCTGCTTCTTTTGCAGAGGTTGTGATGACGTCATAGCGCCGAGCTCTAATTGGCTCCGATTGGAAGGATAGTGGGTAGGCCTCAAAGAAAGCTGCCTTAACGTTTATCCACCATTCAATCAGAGCCAATCAGAACTCAGCGTTCTGACTTCACCACAGCCCCTGCAAAAGAATCACAAGAACTTCCGCTTCGCATTCCAATGTGTCCGCAGCGTCTTCACCGCTTCTGCGCCTTCCCGCGGCCGTGATTCTAGATCGCGCTCCGGAGTAAAGATTTTGCACCTTGACATTTCGAAACCAATTTCCGTTCAGCGTTACTCTGATTGTGGTTTGCGTCGTTCGAACAGCAGGTGTTGCTCCGAGCTCGAGTTCAATCGTCTTTCCCGCAGCTGTGAGCGGCAATGGCGGCCTTATACCGTCATGTTTCTCGTTTATCTGCGCTGGAGTTTGCTCCTACAAAGCGTTCGTATGAACAGCGGTCGGAAACTTACTATGACACACCATTCGTCAGTGCCAATAGCTGATGAATTCTATGTGAGAATTTGTTTTCGTTCCTACAATTGTCAAATTGCTTTTCGCTCGCTGGCGGATCGAAAAGACCAACTGGGATTGGGATGATCGTGACGCTTTTCGACAGCACACGAAGGGACATGTGTTCTCAATGAACGAGTCTTGCGCAGAAAAACTTGGCTTCGACTGTGGTCCCGAACGTTGGGCATAGCGCTGTGCTCAAGTCTAAGCTGCCATTGATTAGAAAGGTTGGCTGCTACACATAATGTCTATGCTAGTCCGGCCGTAGATTGTGGAAAATGCCTCTGGGAAGAACTGCACCGCGGTGCCACCGTCTTTCAACACGCGTCCCAATAGCAATGAAAAATAAACTTAGTGTTAATAAATCTCGATGAACGAGAGACAACAAGCACCATTTGTTGAGGCCGTGAATTTATACATTGAAGTGCGTCTTTATTTATTCTATTTAATACGTTAATTACCCTAAACACCTAACAGATTCAGACACGGTGCATTAGGATAATTATGCATTTGGCAGGGACGCTCGCAGCATTATATTTTTTTTCTGTACGATGCACAGCCCTCGCAGAATTCTTAATCCGTGCGCACTGCGACATCCTGCTTTGTTCATAATACCGCAACAATACATCCCAGAAAGCGGAAGATTGAGAAGAAATGAAACCAGATTCGAAATGCTTCGCCTTACCCAACTTGCTTCTCCCCCCCCCCCCAAATAATAATAAGACACTGTGAATTCACTAAAGTAAGCAAAACTATATTTTGTTTTTGTGAAACGGTTGTCATGCTGAAATATGACGTAGTTTGTTGGGCAACAATAAATAATGCAAGTTGTTTAAACCATACGTACAATGGTATGAGTATTTCAGGAAAGATATAGAACTGGTGGTTCAATCATTTTGACTTGTAGCATCTACCTACTGGGAGAATGTGAAATTTAGTATTTAATCCCAACCCAGTTTCGTCAAAGTTCAAAATGTAGGGCGCAAAAAAAAAACCTTATTATCTATAAGTATTAAAAAAAATTAAATCTATATAATAGTCAAATTTTTTGATTAAGCGATGTATGGCAAATGTGCTCTACACACAAAATGTTGGGTGTAGCATGATTGCCCCGCGTGCAGAATCCTTGTCGCAAAAGCCCCGCGTCGTTAGCCCCACGTTTCGAAAACCTCGAGTTCCATTACCTCTTCCCGTAATCCCCACGTCCCGAAAACCTTGTCCTCACTACCCCGTCCCACCCTCTTCGCGCTTCAACCAGCATTCTTCCATGTTTAATGTCCCACGTTCAGGAGCAAACTAAAGGTATTTTAAGTGAAAAAACCAACAAAACGAGGATGGCATGAACGGCCGAAAAACTGTGGATGGCGTACAAGCGGCCAATTAGATAAATCTGCATCACCCGCGATGCACTTCTCTGTCATAGAGGCATGCTCAGATGCAGAATTATAGACTTTATCTACCTAGATGAGTACAAATACTTTTTAGAACGACATAAAAAAAAACTGGTGTTTGGTGCTGTGATAAGTATGTCGCCATAAGTTGCGGTTTAAAAATTTTGACAGAAACCACTTCGTCGGAACTGTAAATCCGCGCCTGCTTCAGAGTCAACGAAAGCTTCGGTTCAATGCTTATTGATAATAGCTCTAACTTCAAACGTTTTTTCAGTGACTGCTATTTTTTGCTTATTTTTACTTGTAACGTCGTCGGAAGACGTGAATATGTTTAGTGAACGTCAGAAGAGTGGGGGGGAGTTTTATCCAGTTAGTCCTTACGTGAGTCCCGGCTACAACATAATTACTTTACACAAGCTCGTGTGCACACTCACTGTGTCTTAGTTAAAAGCGGAATGCTCCGTTGTTACGTTGAGGACCCGGCCACCTGATATGGAGGATTCGCGTCATGGGTTTCTGAAACTGGGGCTTTTGAAAGCGGGGCAAAAAGAACCGGACGTTTGCCGCGGGGCATTTTACACGGGGCTTTTCACATCGGGTGTTTTCTTGCACCATCCAAAATTTCATATTGTTTAGACATTGGTATAATGTGCTTTATAAAAGAATGAATAAATTATAAAACGAAAGTCAATGGCTGTATCAAATTCAAGCAGTGTCCTTGCTGAGTCCTATCTCGGCGAGTCCGTGCCAGTTGCCGGTGCCACTCCTTCATTTTAATATCCCCCTGTAGTTGCAGGCGTCGGTCATCCGGCGCATTTGAGAACATTAGGAATCTTGGCAGTAGTAGGGCTTCATGCGGCTGGTGTGGACTACGTCGGAGAACCTGAAGCGCTGGGAACGGGGTGGCGAAGCAGGCACGACTTCATATATGGTTGGGGATAGCTGTTGGACAATACGAAAAGGGCCAACAAACTGTTTTAGGGACTTCTCGCATTTGCACGGTGCGCACAGGGAAATCAATGAGAAGACTTCGTCTTCTCTGTTGTGGGCAGCGGGGAGGCTACGGTCCCCATAGCGCAGTTTTTGTTGTACATCTTTTACTGTTCGGATACGGGTAAGCTGATGGGCGTCTTCTGCCCTGAAGATAATTTCGTCTGCGTAAGGCTGAACAAAGTTGTTATGTAGGCGGGTCAATATTGTGTCTAGAGGCGTCAAAAGTTCGGAGGCGTAGAGCAGATAATTCGGAGAGTAGCCCGTAGTAGAGTTTTGTGCAATATTGTATGCGTAGGATAGGACACGTAGGGGAGAATGATGTCCCGGTTGTGATGATCGGCCACATCTACACGTCGAGACCATGAAATCATAGTATACCTGAAGCACTCCGTTAATTCATTGACTTGGAGGTTGTAGGCTGTTAAAACAATGTGAACTGAGGAAGAAAAGCGCAGGGCACCTTTGAGCACACTGACGAGAAAGGGAGTGCCTCCATTGCTCCATGACAAAACGATACCGAGTGGACAAAAAAACGTACGACTTCATGGGCGGTTGCGGTAAAAACAGATCGGAAAAGATTTGAAATTCGTGTTTTTCTGTTTCTTGGTTTCCTCAATCGTCGTTTTGTTACTTAGTCGTCGTCGTCGTCGTTGCCTACCGTCCTCACCGCCAACGCCATGGCTCGTTTGGCTTTCTCTAGTTGCCAAGGTGACTTGCCAGACGATATTTTCTCAATGGCACGTCTGGAGCTAGTTTTAGAGCTACGTTCGCGTTTGCGTCTATGGTCATTCGGTAAGCATAGCAGACGGACTTTATTGTGCGGAAGGAAAGGGCTTTGTGGCAAGGTCAGGTACGTGCTTTGGCTCATTCAACCGTGCTTTTAGTGGGCGGAATGCGAACAGAAAGCGTTTGCAATAGGGACTAGACGCGAATGGCTAATTTTCACCAGCGCCGATGATTTTGACGAGCTTAACACGAAAAGTATTTCGTTTTAGCATTCCAGTGGCTCGTTTTTCTTTCCGGCGATATAAAACTCATATATCAAACTCCCAAATATATTTTATTCACACATAATTTTGTATATGACACCCTCGCACACGACGTCCACCGACTTTACACGCGTTCACACAGCCAAAGCGACGCCTCCATAACAGAGCAAATAGTTATAATCCGTAAACCCCACCCTTTCACATGTCATTCACCTAGATTTCCACACGTTGACACATCCATCACCACGCCCTCTATAACACACTCAATGGTCCATGATTCAGACTTCTCTGACAAGCCCGTTTTGGGAAGGATTCTGAAAAAAACAAACAAGATGTTATACAATGTTTTGCTTTCTCTCGATCCACCCCTTACAAATGTAAAAACCTCCGCGACGACGCATTAAAAGCGATTACAGACTGGCTAATACAACGTTTCACGGAGCCAATCCTAATTGCTTCTTTTAAAACTCTTTTTGTTTATTTGTTTATGTTTATTATACATAATAGTGTTCTCTCACACCGGCAAACATTCATTGCATTCTGCTACGTCCCTTGTAATTTAAGAGTTTCGTTATTCTTGACTCCCCTCTTGTGCCCAGGTAATAATGTATTGAATTAAGCGCTTTGTTTGTCCGACTTTGGAAAACCCAAAAGCCAATGTAATGTCATATGCAACACGAACCTGGCATTTCACGACGGTTGTCCTGTACCTTCATGAACAACCTTTAATTCTTCCAAATGACGTCAGCCTGTTCATCTTGTAGACTCTATTAAAGGCCACTTTTACTCTAAACCTATTTGGGTTCAATATCAAATCGTACAAAAACCCTCAAAAAACAATATACGGCACTCTGTCTTGATTCTTTCTCGTTTTCTTTTCATGCAACTAACACGCTTTAGGCATTTAAATGTTACCAGGACCACTATGCCATTCTAGTACCCTGCGTCCGTCAAGGGCAACAACTGATTCTTAGCTGCCCCAGAAAACTTGTATTTACAATATTTCGTTAGAGCATTGTCTAGCAAGTATGCCACTGCACTTCGTTTAACTAGTTTTGAGTGGTTGTTCTGGAAATGCAAGAAGGTTTCGCAGCAAGCTTACCATGTTCCCAGCACAGCTCATCTAACGCGCTCAAGCTAAAATTGAAGAACTGCAACACTCCGAAACAGCTCCTTCGCAACTAAAAACCGAGCTCAAGCGCTGCCTGCTTTAGGACACATCTGACCGTTGGAAGGAGTCCCTTTACCTCTTTACATATTAAAATCTCTTCGACCTACATATTAAGTAAAACTATTACCTTTGGCAACAACGGTGCCAAATGTCGCGCTACCAAATCCAACGGAGCAAAATATATCTCAGACTGGGATGGAGCCAGCGACGGACGACCAATGCAAACTTCTTCATTTTGAATGAAATTACCCTCTTCATATTCGACAGCTGTGGACCGAAAAAATTAATTTGTTAAATAATAAAATCACTTACCACGTGGATTTTAGAATTCGATTAAATCATGGCCAAGTTGACCTCTAACAACCTCCTTATCCTTAAGAGCAAAGAGGGCTGATGAAAGGAGTAATACAGCTATTTTAAATTCATAGACATAACCCCGCACTTCTTCCGGTGGAAACTACCTAATGAAACAAAAACCTCCCCTGACTTTTTTCACACCAATGAAACAACTCGGACAATCGTTGGCAGGCGAATTTGGAGAAAATCAGATGCAACTTTCGGCCTCCCATATATGGAAGCAATGTCTCACAATATTTTAAAAAAAACACTTTGCAACAAAACCAGGCCTTAGTTCCCACACGGATCTTTTTCGCGACCATCCCTATTTTACATTTGCTCCGTGTTTCAATGACATTGAGTTTATCCCTTTCAAATTCACCTTGCAAGGTTGAAACAACCCTAGAAACCGCTGCTCCTCATTTTTCTTAAAGCACAGAAACCGCAAGGAGCGCAAACCTGCCCGTTTTGTTTAGTTGGAGGAAAACACCTGACCAGTTTCTAACACTATCCTAAAGGGTTACCCTGGCGAATCGCTTTAGCAACCAATTCCAACTATAATTTCGGAATCACCGTTTTTTTTTCTTTCCAGACTAATATGTAGTATTACGATATTCGGTGTCCTTGGAGTGAAATCGATTTGTGAAAATGATGCTAACCCAACATTAAAATAAACCCAAGCTTTTCAGTGCCGCGACGAGAGTGGAAATTAGGTCAAAAAGTTGACTATGCCGAGCATCTGATTTGTGCTGCTGCTCGGGTGCTAGAGCTAGCTTCCAAATCCTTCATTAGACACCATGAACTGGTTCCAATCCCTAGAGAACATAGCGTACAGTAAAAAGAGTAAATGCCTGCATTCCGACAAAGTCACTTTTTCATTGTTGCCAGAAGAAACATCCATTTTTTAAAAAATGCTTTGGACCAAAATTTTAAATTCAATAACATTGCTAGAAATATATTGTTTTTACCCAATATTTGGGAGTACAATTTCAGCAATGTTTGTTGGCGGGTTTAACAAATCACAGGAAAATCGGTGACTATGAATAAAACGTCGGAGTAACCTTTTAAACTTGAGTTCACGTGAAATTTTTGTTTTCACGTCACGCGAACGAGTGTTAGCTCCACGTCCTGCCGTCCAACCGTGGTACGTCAACATCGTCGGCCACCGAACCCACCACGGCATAAACCAGCTGCGTCCTGGCAGATGTACTGAGTGACAACCGGATGCTGGAGTTTTTGTTTACGAGTGAAAATAGGCTCCGCTACACCTAACAGGTTGGACCGAGGTCCGCTATTCGTTTTGTGGCCAATGTGTTTTCAGCTCAAACCCTGAGCCCCACGTCGGCCATAAACAAATGTTGTTATAAGCAGGCGCTTGGATCGCATCTCTATGCTCCGTTTCACCTTATTGGGATCAGGACACTAACATTAAACGGGTAGATTATTCCTGAGATGGAGCGCTCATCGGTTACTCCGTGTACACTCCAAGTTTCGCGATTTTTAGAGCTCTAGGAAATGCAATGGTCAATTTACGAATGTTGATAATTTTCGTCTGGACCA
>JAZHYW010044908.1:0-11667 GCA_037355805.1 Ixodes ricinus | reverse complement strand
GATGGCGATGGCAGCGGACGACGGGCGTGGGACCTCTACTCCAGAACTGTCGTTCGCGGTACCGGCGAATTCTGTCTGCCTTTAAAGAGAAATTGGGACCTGATCAAAGAATTGGTATTCATCCCGTACGACACGCCCGACCACCAAGCCGATTTGCACGAAGACGTCGCCGAGCCGTCGCTCCATTCTCGTGGCTGAAGACATCGCTCGCGCAAACGTCAAGCTACGACGTGTCTACTTCGGAGTTGAATATGTACGCGTACGATTTCTATACTAGGTGCGAATGTCGCCAATGCATGGTGCTTCCCGACTTCGACCCGGGAGTGTTTTTGCTGGAGGAAAATAGGCAGCAAACTTTCCAACTTACTGTTTAGCGGTTTAATTGTTACTAAGGAAACAGATCCCCCCCCCCGTACAGGGATCCCGTAGCTCAGTGGGAAAGACGTCCGCTTCACACGCGGCAGGACCGGGTTCGATCCTCAATGGCTTTTCTTTTTTCAGACATTTTTGATGTTCGTTTTCATTAATTCCATTATTTTACATTTATCACTGAAGAAACAAACAAAAAATAACGAACAAATGTGGACGAAACGTCGCTGAATTAAATGGTATGGGATTTCCTTCTTGACACCTGCGACCTCAATGTAATCACTTTCCACAAAATGCAAGGAACATGTAAATCAGGTAGCGTCCGCTTTCCTAGGTGCCCGTAAATGTTCTACAGGAATTGCAGCCAGCCATTGGTCCCGATCCCGTTGATCTTTCGGAAACTCTGTCGCACAATGCCACTTTTTTCGGACGCAGGACATATGAGCCAGCTCTTCACACAACATCTTGGGTGTATTCTTTTCCGGAGCCGACGATGGAAATTCACCACGGACACTCACTACTCATCTCCAACTCCTGAACGCTACAAAACTAACTCATCTTGGAGTACAGAACAGCGAGCGGAACAAACAAAACTGCTAAAGAATCTCACGGCAAACAGTTCCCGCTACGCCTCATGTCGTCTGCTACGCAGAGGGGAAAAAAAAAAAGCGCACGGTCGGGTGTGGCCACGTGACTTCCGCCACTCCACTTCCCTCTCACTCTCCGACCTCCGTGCGCGAGTTTCGGTTTCGATTTCGAGCAGTTGCGTCTTTTGGCTTTATTAAAAAAATACGCTACTCTGTTGCAAAATATTAATTGGGTAGTCCTCCGACACCATAATAAAGCGCCTCGCAAAAAATTAAAAAAAAATTTTGGGGGGTGTCAGTGTCACTAACAAATCTGAGCTAGAGTATGAAGTCTTGGAGTTGTGCCAATTATGTCGGCCTCTCCATCCGAGCTGGGTGTCGTGTTGACCAATTCTGCCGCAGAGGCCTGGGGTGACTGCTGCCAGTCACAGCGGGGCCAGGACGGCTAATCGGGCAGAGTTTAGCGAGGCTAGCGGGGAATGTTGGTGCGACTATTTTTCTTGTTTTGCGTTGTGTGTGAAGCGATACAATGATGCTAGCTGTGCTGGAGACACAAGGATCAAGAAAAAGAGGAGAGGAAAGCATCGCATATGATATCACTCAAACTCCACATTATTAATAACGTTGGTATGTAAGGTAGGTACACAATTATTATTTTATAACAGCAAAACGAAAAACAATTAAAGCGAAATTATGTAAGTAACTCACCGCTTCCGAACGGCATGTACACTTCAAATATAACTTCTGCTCCTCGCACAAATCACGCTTTATCGCAAAGGTATGATATGGGATGCAAGTTATCTTTTCTCAAAACCCAGCAGACAAAAGAACCGAGAATACGCCCGTTTTCTACGCCAAATGAAGCATCTCTGCCGCAACCGGCGGGCCTCTGTCAACCGTAGGCTGGCCGCGCCCGCGCCCCCCAATGCCCTCACCGGCGATGCTTGCACATCACGCGACAATCTCGCGCCTCGATCGATCTGACTGTGATATGACTGCGTGCTTGAGGCCTTCTGTCTACGTGGTGATGATTGGGCCGCTATTTTCTCACTTTGCATAAACGAGTAGCTCTCCAGAAGCTCCGAATCCTGCGCGTACATTTTGACCGGTAACACAAACATTAATTAGTATGTATACACTACGCACGTCCAAACATTGCACTCATGTGCAATCCGTGTATATACACCGGTCCAAGAATAACGAGGAAACAATCCCAGAAAAATAGCTTTATTTGACGCAGAACAGCATAATTTCAAGTAGCTAAGGGGTCATTTATGCTATGTTTGGAATGGAGGCGAACTCGAGGCAGCAGCGATACCACTTCGACCAATAAATACATTTGTGCACTTTTCATATGCAATAAAAACAAACCCTAATAAAACAACGCAGTCAATCGCGAATTGCATTCGGAAAAAAAACACACGGCAGCTTCATGGTTGGGCAGAAAACTCAAAAATGTATTTGGAAATTCAGATACTGGGATACATTAAAATAGTAGCAAAATCACTGATGCTAAAATATATCTGTAAAAATGTATCGGAAATACATTTTAAATAGAGGCCAAAAGTCTTCGGAAACGCAAATACAGGACTACATTTTAGGGAGGCAGAAATACAGAAATACTGTAGACGCCAACTGAGATGAGAGCTTGAAGTTTGAATGGGAAGATTTTTATATCGAAATTACTTTTCGTAGGCTTGGTACTTTGCCTTGAATGTGGTGGTTTCGGACAAAGAGGAGTGTTCAATGGGCTCAAAAAAAGTTCCATCAAGGACTGACCGCGGTCCCTTCTCTGATATCCTGTCTGTCTGACGAGCGATGCGAAAAGACTTCGACCTCTAAATAAATTCTATGTCACCCTAAATCCCATCAGAACGTCACCACGACCCTGTCCAATAAGGACGCCCCTGTCAACATTGATCACATGACGTCACGGTGGTATGAACTGGTATTCTTTATCTGTACGTGTGGCCTTGAACATGAAACTTTACCCACGCTGCTGTACGAAAGGGCAATACATACTTTCGTTGTGGCTGACCTCGTTGAATATCGTGCAGGAGTGTCATTTGAAATTTTCGAGAATAGTTGACCACATGAAGCATCGTGGAACAGATATCTTATCTTCTGTTACGGTTGAAAAAACGATACGATGGCATCCCTGTATTGAAGGTCCTTCCTGCAGACCCTCCCCTACCAATGCATAGATTGCAGTCCTCAAGTTTCGA
Organism: Ixodes ricinus; assembly: GCA_037355805.1. Taxonomy (NCBI): domain Eukaryota; kingdom Metazoa; phylum Arthropoda; class Arachnida; order Ixodida; family Ixodidae; genus Ixodes; species Ixodes ricinus. Next base: position 8,486 of record JAZHYW010044908.1, on the reverse strand, counting down.
CTAGCATCATCCAAACAAAGACCTCGTGAATTTTGACCAGATATCCTGATATTGCCGGCATAAATGCGAGCTCTCCGAGAAACAGCGCGATAAACAGCAGGCTCGAGACGAGTCGCAGGTGTACGAAGTCTGGGTCGGCACAGCGACGCCACGTCTGGCCTCCTTCCTGGGTTTCGGATCACCAGAGCAGCAGGTCATGTTCACGTCGACTAATGACGTACCGTTGAGCCGTGCAATATCACGGGCGCAGCGGCAGACGCATTCGGATGTGTGTTGAACTTCACTGCGTGAGTAATTCTACTATTTCAAGTCAACCACCGCCAGGGCCAGGCTCGTGCTGCAACGGACTTTGACTCAGCTTTGCCGGCTGGGTGTACTGTCTACTGTGTACGCTAAGGCTCGCATCAGACGGGGCAACTTTTCCAGCAATTTTGAGGTTGCTGGCGGGTTGTTCCCTAGCTTTTCCTAGATCGGCACGAATTGCTGAGGCGGGTCCGGCTCGAAACGGACGAGCAACTTGAACAACTCGGAAGACGTTTGAAGCAGCAGCAGCCAAACAGGGACGGGATATTTTCACGTGACACCTGTGTGGTGGTGATGATGATGACAACTAAAGTCTTGGTTCTGATTTGAAATTGATCGTTTCTGGAAATAAACATTTCCAGAAAGATGAGTTAATATTCTCAATGCCATTCAAAGATATAAAAACAAACTTTTAGTGCGTAGCTGTGCGTCTAAATAGTGCAAAAAATTCAAATGTAATGATGATAATGGCCTGTCGTAGCAATTCCGTTGCTGCGTGTGAACGCGGGCGGCCCGTGTTGCTGGTGTGGCGACGTCAAGTTGCTGGGTGAAATAGCCCCGTCTGAAGCGGGCCTAAGCCAAGAAGGACGGTTAGCAGCGAGAATTGAATGCCAGTCATGAAATCATTACCTAGGGACCTGCGGTAGAAGATGCTTTGACTCCACTTTTGGCACGCTACCTGGTTCGAGTCCCTGACTACGAAACACTTCTCCGAAGAAGACGAATAGAAAAATAGTTTGGAGAATCAGAAGGAAACCTTGGTCAGCACAGTAACAATGCCCCAGCATCTCCTTAACCTTGGTGCCCTCAAAAGTACAAAGAAAAAACGTTTAGATTTTTTTTTCGGGAGTGGGGGAGTATTTCTTAAGAAATGTAACGAAATGCATTTCATCCTGATTGTATCGCGATACAAAGAAACACACCAAATGTGTTTCGATATAGGAATACAGATACTGGTGAAACAATGTATCGCGACACAGAAATACAGGTACGAAATGTATTTCTAAAATACTATCGCGATACATTTGTATCGCGATACTGCCCAACCCTGCCAGCTACAAAGGTAGCCATGCAGAGCTTTCGGACAAAAGCGATGGAGCGGAGATGGTCGAGTCGTTACGCGTACGCACCAATACCACGATTATGTCTCCTTAATGCACATAGTGTACTTACATCTGTTATATCCAAAAGAAAGAAACGTTCAAACCACCTTTGCTGTCAGAATTAATCTTCAGAATCCACACAGGAGCACTTGTTGACCATCCGTCGCCCCTGACAACATCGCTGGGGAAACTTTCGTTTATGGGCTAGTGCATTCTCGGCCAGCGGGGCCGGAGCACCGACGATGATCACATCGAGTTTACGTTTTTATACGGCCACTTTCGCGTCCGAAGGCAGCTCTATGAGAATTATTCAACCATCGAGCACACACAGACCACGAGAGACATTTTTAATATTTTCAGCGCCGTAGGAGCAGAGCCTCGTGGAGGGGAAGCCTAGGGAGCCTTCATGTGCGCTTTGCTAGGGTGATGCCACCCTTTGTAATACCGCTCACCGACAAACCAGCAGTCATTTTGGTTTCGGCGATAATCTGTGGGGCTTATAACCCTCCCGGAAACAAGTACCTTATCTCACAAGTTCGGAGCAGCGTTGCGGAACCCATGGAGGGAGGATTAGCGTTTCCCCCTCGGATGGGAGGACCGATGGACACAAAGGCCACTTTCCGGCGCACGAGAACAATGGGAGGGGCGAAATGGCAGTGGAAGAGGGTGGAGGGAAACGGGCAATTGGCATCACTCTATGCGAAGCGCACATGAAGGCACTCTAGGGAAGCCCAGGCTACTGGGCCGAACGATCACAGTCAAGCGGCGGATCCGGTGACGAGCGAAGGTAGGCCGTCCTTCCTTCGACGTGTTGTTGCCGCGAGGGGTTTAGTTGCACATCACGTTGCCCGTTTATTGTACTATCGCCATGTAATATTGGTTCTGGCGGTGTTTGTGAGCCTCCGTCACCTACCTTGCAAGCCTGCATAGCAAAACAATCATCCTATTTTCGTTCCTGACGTTGGCCGCCAGGGCGGCGACGCCCTAGCTGAAACTTGTGGATATCAAATGTTTGATTTCGGTTAGAGTTTAGTTCCGGTTCAGTTGAAAATAACGGCTTTGTTCCGGTTTTCGATTCGGGTTCGTTCGACACCCTGGTTAAATGCTACATGCCAATCGCGCACGATTACAACAAAGCAATTTGTCGTGTCTCGCGGTGACAGGAACGCCACCGGAGGCATGCGATTTAAAAATCTCGTTTTAGCGATCGCCATTTTACCGACCACAGTTTATTGAATCGTCTCATAAAGAAGCTCAGTTTGGAGGAAATAGCGATGAGCCTTCTTTGATCGAATTCGGCCGCCGTGAAGCGGCGTGTACGGGTGGGCCAGATAGGCTACCATTTTTTATTGAGCCGCCACAGACTGTCGCCATGAAGCGGCGTAAGCGGGGGGCCCAAGTGGTTTAACACGCGCCCCAGTGATAAACGCAGGAAGTTGGGGAGCCTTTTTTTAAAGCAGCTTCCCCTTTTCGATGGACGGTATTTCTGTAAACTGAGACTCCGCTTTCTTTAAACCGAGCTTCGATAACAATGGCCCGAGACAGCAGAGCCTCAGTTTAGAGAAACGCCGTTGATCGCAAAGTGGACGCTGCTTCCAAAAAGGCACCCCTACTTCGTGCGTGTATCACTATGCCCGTGTTAAGCCCCCTCCTCCCCCCTGTTGCGCCGCATCGCGGCAACAGTCTTGCGGGGCATGTACAGCCGAATTCGCAAAAAGGAGGCTCACTCCATTTCGAAATCACCCAATAGTGAATAACATTTTCTTTTCTTTTCTTCTATTTTTTTTTCTGGGGGGGGGGGGGGGGAGGGAGGATGTAATTCTGCCAAATTTAAACAAAAGGAGCAGCTTCATTTTTTTTATGTTGTTTCGAGTTAAGTAAAAAACTCATGTTTCTTTCTATTTCGCGTTCTGATTAGCTTTAAGTAACTGAGGAAGCGGAAAGTAGAAAAAGATGCGGCTCAATTGTCCGATTGTTCGGGGCAGTGCAGTGCTTTTTGCTCGCGTTCAGCCTGATTTAGATATTTATTACCGGATAATTATTCGATCTATACGTATAAACAAATGCAGATGGAAGGAAAGCATCAAATTATAGATAACTGGCTAATAAAACTATATCTTCGGGATTTTTTTTCTTTTTTGGTGGGAAAGGTATGATTTAAATCATCGCAATCAAAAAAAAAAGAAGAAAAACTGCTTTGATTAAAATCACGTTTTAAATCGTAACTTAAATGACGATTCAAATAATCTTGATTTCTATTCACCAACCTGCCACAAAACAAAAAAGTATCATGCCCTAAAACAGTGTCCTCAGACAGTCTTTTGTAGTACATGTATTAGGCTGTGTGACCGCGGCGACACGTTAAGGCCGGAATCGGGGTAACACTCTCCACCTCTAAACAATATGACAAAAAATCAAGGTTTTTATTATGTGCATTGTAGAAAAAAAAGTTAAATTTTTATTGAAAAGAAAAGATCTCTAACGAGTATGGAGAAACGCAATGCTCAATGTCACATTAGAAATCGCACTTTTTTTTTAAGGTATAAACATATTTTTGGTGTCGTCGTTCGCCGAGTTTCCTACGTAGATTGCAGGAATTGGCTCTCCGAAGTGCCTGACGGGAGATTAGTCGCTACAGGTATTTTAAAGTGCATAACTAATTAAGAAAAAAAAATTTGACAGCGAACTTTATTAATAATCTTTAAACACAGTCTATAGAATGCATGATACCCAGTATTTGAGGAGCGATCGTTTAAATTCCTTTAGAAGACATTAAACGGTCCTTTCGAGGGGGGGGGGGGGGGGGGAGTGAGGGAAGCTGACTCGACGTCAATTTTACCGCTAAATTTGGCGGCGAACTAAATTGGTGCAATGGGTCAAGCGACATCAAGCCATGTGACGTGTAATTTGCCCGCTAAATTTAGCGGATAAACTGAGTTGATGTTTATGCCTCGTAAAGTCAGGTGACATGGCACCGATTTTCCCGCCAGATCTAGCGGGGAAACTTAATTGATGTATGGGTCACGTGGCGACAATTTTTCCGCTAAATTTAGCTGAAAAATTGAATTTGTTGAATGAGGCCTTATGAGTCATGACATAAATTTTCTCGCAAAATTTGGCAAGAAAACCGAACTGGTGTATAGGTCACATGATATCAATTTCACCACTAACTTTAGCTGGAAATGCACGGGCAGACAAATGGGTAAATATACAAAATCAAATATTTCCGCTAAAAAAAAAAAAAAAAACCCATTCTATATTATAAAAACACAGGGCATAGCGGGTCCCAAGCACCTTATTGTCACTCCGCAGTCGATAGGATTGCGACGTCGCCCGATGAGAACGGCGGAGAACGAGATAACGAAGCAAAAGATTCGCCTTCTAAAGGGATACTTCAACGAAATTTGAAATATTCCCGTCGTGTTCAAAAATAGGTTGAATATGATCCACAATATCCGTAAATGACAATCGCACGTTTGTATTTTGATCCTGGTGGCTGTATTTTTCGTTATAAACGGCCCACTCTGGCAAGCGCTCGGAGAAGGCCCAGCTTAGAGCACGTGACATCCACGCAATCGTGACGTAGGTCGTCTCAAGACGAGCAAAGCTACGGCGAGGCTGACGTCGAGAGGATGGCCTAGTCGTTCCAGCCACCGAAGCGGCTGCTTTTGTACGAATTTTGAGTGACGGGTTAATCTTCTATAATCTTGCAGGGGGACAATAGCGACTTCTGCGACACACAAAAGGGATTCTCAGGAAGAGGGGAGTTCCTCCTTCCCCCCTTCTCTCGTCGTGGCCGTAGGCGAGACGACCTCCGTCACTAGCTGTCAAGGTTCCTAGACGAGCATTACAAACGAGGCGTTAGCGACATCCACCAGGTGCTCTTTGCTAATCGTTTAATTCGTTTTAAAATTCCTTTTCGAGACTTTTTTAACAAGATATTGATATGTTCCATGTGATACTGCTCTTTTGAACACATATAGACCAAAAAATGAGCGCCGAAATTTCGTTGTAGTATCCCTTTAAGGGGGCCCTGACACGTCGAAATTATATATATATATATATATATATATATATATAAATATATATATATATACATATACAATTTTTTTCTTATCTTAACTCGATTGGAACACCATGCCCGGACATTACCATCAAAATTCGAAACTTGGGAATTTAGTATTTGTGAAATAAAAAAAAAACAATTTTCAAATGGCGAATTGGAAGATCCCGGGCGATCCGCGCCAGTGCGAGTGAGGTCAAATATTGAGCCGTCTTGGGATTCGAGTTTCTCCGACGCCTCCACCGAAACGCCGAAGGAAGTGCCGTGTTCTCGCGCGTCCCGCGATCAACCGCCCTTCTCCGGGCGTGCCGCCAATCGCTGCGAACGGACGACGCTTGACTTTCGAGTTTCAAGTTCTTTTAGGGACCTTTGAACAATCTCAAATTGTTTGAAATGGTGTGAGGTCGAGGAGAACGCGCAGTGGACTTTGTGAGACACGAGAAGGGCCACGTCGCGCCGGTCCTTCGTGAAAGGCTCCCCCGGCGGAGTCACAACCGAAACTACGATACAGACACCAAAGCCAGCTGTTTTGACCGTCTGGCGATTTCCCTTTCGAAGTCTGAGACGTCGTCGGGCACCTAAAAAAGACAACCTCGTCCGATGTTCCAATTCACCGATTATCCTCTGCTGCATGTGTCGAGCGCCGACATGCTCTCCGAGCGAGGATGAAAAGCCAGGAGGTGACATCACACCGGACTCCGGATTTTCGGTATTTCAAAAAGGAAGGCCGTAGTGTGTTGGCTATTGCACTAAAGAGCATGTTTCACGAAGGCCGTTTTTTAGATGTTATAGAAATGTCGCTTACAAAGCTTCTAAATTTCATAATATTTAATGTCACAAATCAAAAGAAGCGAGGAGGTGAGGGTTCGAATCCCGCCTAAATATTCTTCAATTTTTTCTTTAAGGCAAACGAATTACTTTGTAAAGTGAAATCATTTGTGACACGCGGCGACCTTTAATTCGCACTGCATGTCATGCTTTTCAATCACTTTCATTATAAGCGCGACGTCATGTTTCACGTGAATGTTTTAGCTTGTTTGAAATTCCCGCGCGAGGTCATGTGGCTGTGACGTCATGACCCTATCGACCAATCAGGAATTTCCCGTCACAACGCCACCGACTCCGGCTTTTCTGCGACACGAGCTCCTTCACGCTCTCGCGTTAAAAAGCACGAACATACTAAGCCACGTCCTGTGTATCTCACGTTGTCAACAACTAGTACATGGTTTATCCCCAGAGCGTCGTTAATCTCCCTGACCTCTTGACGGCTTCTTACAAGTGCAGTCATACGCTCTATAAATATACGCTAGTTCACTTTACTGCGGACCACGAGACGACGAATCACGTCAAACAATAGAAGCATCCCAGCGAATGACGAATTAAAAAATAAAATTCGATCTGAAAAAAAAGCGATGTGCAGAGGCACAACGAGCAAGTGAAACGTCATGCTCATTGTCATAATCCACAGATGTCACATTTATTGTCTAATTATATTCCGAGATCGACATTTGTTGCGATGATTATACTGTTCGCCACCGTTCGTTGTTTCGTGCTCGGTAACAAACCGAACTTCGAGATATTTTGTTTTGAGCGATATATGCAGGTGGTGCTGCCAAAACACCTATGCGCTCAGAGCGGATCTTAGGTCCACTAAGGGCGACGTAGTAAGGCCTTGTCTCAAATTGGTTACAAGGAATAGGAGTGGCATCCGTATCACGGTGGCCGAAGAGGAGGCATCTGAACGGAGCCACCTCATCGTGGAGCAAATGTAGCAAAGGCTCACTCGGATTTCTGGCAAACGCCGTGAGATGTTGCAACCTGTCTAGGATCATCTTAATGAGAATTAGGTGGCCGATGATAACCATTGGAGAAACCATCCTTATTGGCGCACGTATTTACAAGTCCGCGCGACCGCGCCTGCGCAGATGCCCCTAACCCAACAGTGCCCCTGCCGGAGAGTGCTCGAAGCCCGAGCAAACTTTATCCGTCTTGGCAGGCCTTGTTCCGACACCTCTCTCTTTTTTAACAGTGGTTCGTATTCTCCCTATACTCCGTTTCACCCTACGTCCGAGCGAAGCGGATGCTACGAGCCATCGGAGCCAATCCAAGGTCGTTTCGGTGTCACGTGACCCTAGAGAGGCGGCACAGCAACGCGAGGAAAGCGCATCACGGGCTACGTCCACAGAGCGCTATTGGCTAGGATAGCTCGCAGCGTCCGCTGCGTCCGGACGTAAGGTGAAACGAAGTATAGTTAAAGTGAAAGTGTAGTTAAAGTAGGTGTGGCCACAAAATGGCTGAGCATGAAGTCATATAGTTGATTAACGTAGAAGTTTGGGCTAGTTGGTAAGTGGACATGATAAAAACAAAACAGCGCAAAGACGAGGACAAAGTAGAAGGAACAGCAGGACACAGCGCTGACTTTCAACTGGAAATTTATTCGTGCAGGCGTCTGTTATAAATAGCAAACATTCCGCCCGAAAAAGTGAAGGAAAAGCACAAAAAAGATATACTGTAAACGACTAAATTTTCGCAGGACCTAATTTTCGCGAATTTCGCGAATCGCCTACAAACGCGAAAAATACGTCACGCGAACGTATTCGGGCCATATGTGAACGCTACGGAAGCTACACTCGATTCGCGAAAATTAGAACCCGCGAATAATTTAAAATTTTCAGCTTTTGGCCCGATTCGCGAAAATTTGAGCCCGCGAAAATTAAGTCGTTTACAGTGTACATGTCACGTTTTCAATATAACACTGTCACTGCTTTGCCCTCATCTTTCCCAAGAACTGCCGCTCATTATCCGAAGAACGGCGACGGGGCACTCACACAGTCAGGACCCAGTCGCGCAATATACGTGCTTCTATTATTTCCCGCGTCACACTGTTCTTATTTTTAAAAACCAATTGGCATCCCTCGAAGGCGGGAATGCACCGCAATCTCTGCAGTGCACGCCTAAGTGCCCTGACACGACTTTAAAAACGTTGTATCGATGTTCTCTGAGCCGATCGTTTAAGA
>JAZHYW010044907.1:0-38226 GCA_037355805.1 Ixodes ricinus | reverse complement strand
GTGTAAAGTGTGCTATATGTGTCATTGATTGAAGGATGTCATGTACAGCTAATGTGGCCGCGGCATTTGCAAGTAAGAACGCAATATAATTATTAGGTAAACAAGAGGCACCATCATAATACGCCACGAGTGACTCCATTGCAATATTGACAAATCCACAGCTAGAGTATAGAAGAACTGGGGGTTGTGCCGATGGTGTCGGCCTCTCCATCCGAGCTGGGTCTCGTGTTGACCAATTCTGCCGCAGAGGCCTGGGGTGACGCTGCCAGTCACAGCGGGGCCAGGAAGCCCGTCGGGCAGAGTTTAGCGAGGCTGGCTTGGGGCATGTTGGTGTGACTATTGTTTCTTGTTTTGTGTTGTGTGTGAAGCGATACAATATTGCTAGCTGTGCTGGAGAGACAAGGATCAAGGGAAAAGAGGAGAGGAAAGCATCGCATATGATATCACTCAAACTCCGCAGTCTTAATAACGTTGGTATGTAAGGTGAGGTACATAATTATTATTTTATAACATCAAAACGAAAAACAATTAAAGAAGCGAATTTATGTAAGTAACTGACCGCTTCCGAACGGCATTTGCATTTCGAATATAAGCTTCTGCTCCTCGCACAAATCACGCTTTTTCACAGAGGTATGATATAGGATGCAAGTTATTTTTTCTCACAACCCAGCAGACAAAATGAATGAAGAATACTACCATTTTCACGCCAAATAAAGCATCTCTGCCGCAACCAGCAGGCCTCTGTCAACCGTAGGCTGGCCGCGCTCCGCTCCCCAATGCCCTCACCAGCGTGCTTGCACATCGCAACACTCTCATGGCTGCCGGACGGCACACCTCCTTGTTCTAGTACACCCGACCACAGCCCAGCGTGCGTTTTTCACGGCCCAGCGCGCGAATGTTCGCCGCTTCGCAAAGCGAGCAAATCATGCCCCGGGCCCTTTTTCTTGGAAATATCTAGGTCGTCCGTAACAGCTTCTGAAATATAAAACGTGGCCAATTTCAATCATATCATTATCACTCGGCAGCTTATGAGATCGGAGCGTCACTAAATAAGAGGAATCAGGAAAAGTCACCAAAGCGGTGGACACTCCATCGTCGAACTAATCAACGTCAAACTACAGAATGTCCACCCAAAGGAATTACACGTTTTTTATTTTATTTATTTACTGCAAAAATAAACTACGTATCGCCGAACAATCATTCCTGACCAAAATGCAGCCCTAGAAAACCGAACCAGAGGCCGAAATTTCAGAACCAACTGTTCTCTTATTAAAAAATTATAAATATTTTTTTTTAATTTTAGTAAGAAAATGGCGGCTGGTGGACCTCTTATTATGCACGGATATCTATGGGGACAGTCACCAAAAAGGGGCGAAAAAGGGCTCCATTTTCTTATTGAAAGTTTCAGAAAATCACCTATAACTTTTGACTGATATAACGTGTAGTTCTGAAACCTTAGCTTCTGGTTCGGACGTCTAGTGCTGCATTTGGGCGGATAATGAGCGTTAGGTGATGCATAATTTATTTTTGCGGAAAAAAAAACTGTATTTATTTTTATTTGGGGACACCCTGCATTTCAGAGATTATATAATCTTAATTTTTAAGCAACTATATGTGGTCATAGAAGCGCAAAACTTTAGCTGTGTCCCAAACTTGTGACGTCAGAAAAATTGTGCCTTTTACTGAGTAGAACATTCTTCTCCTGGAATTCGGCTGAGGAGCTTCTCCTGAAGATCACGTGGCAACGAACTTGGTAGCCTTGCGATGCCTAAGTTTCTCATTCACTTAGAAGAAAATGTGGGAGGGTGTAGGTAAGGTTTTATTTGTTAAGGAAGACGGAGAAGAACGACTTTAATTAGTTCCCTCGGAGTTTTTAAAAACGAGCTCAAGTTGAGCAACCATAAAAAAAAACATTAGCACAAGGTGCGTTAACAAACAGCATTTTTGCTTCCCGAAATTTTTGAATGTGCTCAGTTTTAATTCCCGCCGAAAAATGTCTTCCAGTTTTTTTTTTAAGCTGGAAGACATTTTTTTCTTCCAGCTTAAAATGTCTGACACACGCGAGACAAAATTTTAATTAAAACTCGCGAATGCTTATCGATCCTCTCTTTTTCTTTGGGATGGGGGAGGGGGGGGGGAGAGGGATATATAGATAACAAATATTGAAAAATTGGAGAAGAAATATATACAGCATACAAGGCATGCTGGCCGCAGTGAATTAATAACGACTTTATATGGTTATTCTTGTTGTTCGTTGTAGTGTTTTTTTTTTTCGTATCCTCGTTTAAAAATTCGTAGTTAAGGTGTGTGCGCTAGCGTCGATTACTGCATTTGCTCAGACCTTTGTACAGCATCCTAATACTAAAAGTGTGTTGGTTTATTGAAGGATTCCCTAGAAGCTAAGCAGCGAAAACTGCGTTAAAGATGAAAAGTTAATACTTTAAGAGTCAATGCCAGAGTTCAATGCATCACCCTCGTTTCCTTAGGCAAAAAAGTTAGTTAAGTAAAAAAGAAAAGCGAAAACCGACATAGTTTTAAATACGTCTCTCATCGATACGCATTTGAAGTGTTGGGTAAAGCACATATAAAAAGTACTTGAAGTACAAAGTAAATGAGAGGTTATGTACTCCAAATAACGTAGAAAGAACCTTGGGCACCATGTACTTGTAGAAAAGTACTATAAATACTAGGGCTGGGTGTCAATTAAAATTTTAACCCGATTATTCATCACCCTTTAATCGATGAATTAATCAAATAATCCGTCTTGTTCAATTTCATGCACCTTAGTCATACATTTTTTTATTATTATTATTTTTTGTTCTTGATGTTCAATATGTGATAAACGGCGCAATATGGAATTTAGATTAATAATCAACTTCGATGTGTAGTTGAGAACAGTGTTGCGGAAAAAGCGCTCCCATTCCGTTCCAGCTCCATTCCTGGAAATTCGAGTTTCCGACAATTCCATTGCTTTCAAATCCTCGGAATGGAGCCACTGCGCCCATTCCCACTCCTGGAATGGCTGAGCTCCACCATTTTGTTCCTATTATTTCTAAAAGTTAGAAATGACCATTAACAACCCCATTGTGTTGCCGAAAAAAAAGTAGCATAAACCTGTTGACGTTTTCGAACGCGGAGACGACTGCAAAAGTATGAAAACGCTTCCTCAAAGCACTCAGTCTACAAAACCGAAGGGTGGTCTCACAAAGCGTTTTGAGGCACTTGGTGTCACTGCAGACATCGACCGCGCATTTACCCGTAAAAGGCTTGAGAGTCGCAACAATCGCTATAAATTAAAACCACAAATTTTCTTCGCAAACGGACCATATGCACTCCACGGCTACATGGTTAGCGTGTTGTTTGTTTAATAAGGCGTTAAAAATGTCTTGTTCGTGTATGGCGCAAGAAGGTACCTTGTTCTCTGCTTCGAACACTTTCACAACAGTACCTTTGGTGCGCTGTTAAAAGCGACGCCGCGCATACCTGCCCCAAATCTCCATGCACTGTGGCAAGAACAGAAAACCGCTGACGAAGTGCGAATGGTGTATAGCGCCAGCACAAAAAAACTGTATAGCGACATATTATGGAACCTGGCTTAAAAGGTAATCTTTTATGTTTGCTGTACGATCCTTGCGGTTTAGTAACATATTCAATCCAAATATTTATTTGTGTTTCACGCAAACGCTAGAAGATGGACTGGGTTAAAAGCACTGAGTCGAATCGGTCATTATTCCGGTTTGGTTTTGGTTTGGGTCAGTAGCTTTGCATTATGTTCCGGTTCGGTTCTGATTCAGTGATGATTTCGAAATAAAGGTTCGGGGTCAGGTTCCACCAAGCGCGAACCAGTTCAAGCTGGTTCTTTAAAAAAAGAAAGGAAAAAAGAACACAGCTTCCAGTCGTTAAGAAGAAAGCGATGTGTTCAACACGGTGTCATTTGCATAAAAAAGTTTGGTCATCAGAAGCCGTGCTGCAGAAACGGGGACAGCGAAACAAAAATCTGCTTATTATGAAAAGTACGTAGTTATACAGGTGCTTACTAAAGTACAGTACTCACATGTAAAGTAAATAAGCCATCACGCACAGCAACACCATGACGGGAGTACGTACTGTACTTCCAAACTATCCACGAAAAGAAATTGTTACGATGGTCATCCAGATCGAAACGGCAACTACACTCTTAGTCCGGTAACGGCTATTTCGGCGTGAAAAAGTGCCTCTTTTTAACGGCTACTCGCGGCGTTACATGTCACGCCGATATTGGCGTTACAAAAGTCACGGCAATATTGACGTGACTTCTGTGGCGCCGTGTAGGCGTAACAATTTTTTAACGGCTATTTTGGCGTGAAAAGGTGCCACTTTTTAACGGCTACTCGCGGCGTTACATGTCACGCAGATATCTGCATTACAAAAGTCACACCAATATTGATCGTGACTTTTGTGACGCCGTTTAGGCGTTAAAGGCGGCTGGCACTTTGAGACTTAAATTGACGTAAAAAATGCGACCCCTCTCAACGGCTAACAGCCAATCGGTCGCAATAAAAATTGGTGTTACAATCAAAAATACCGTTGTGCGTATATACCTCTTCTAAAAAGCAAGACGGCGGCATTCGATGTCTCATCTGTTCAAAAATGCTAATGTCAGTAAACGCTTTCGAACCCGAAATGCGAACTGCAAAGGGACAAAATGACTAAGTATTAACCCGCGTGCTTTGCGCTTCTTGAGCAAAAAGACATCACAGTCTCTTGCAATTGCTGTTTTTCTTTATGATGGTTGGAGCACGAATAAGAAACTATATTCAGAAATCGTATGTCAACTCGAAATAAACGAACAAGAGTCGAAAACGATAATAACTGAATTTCAACAGTTTATTCCGGACGTTAAAAAAAAGTTTTAATCTGCATGATTAGTGGTGACAATGGGGTACATGACGGCAATTTCCTTCTTTATATTTATGAGGTGCTTAAGCCTTTTGTCTTTCAGGGTGAACAGAATGAAAACATGAAACGGCGTTCTATTTCTGAAGAAGGTTGAGTTTCTGAAGGATGTTGCGGAGCCTCAAATTAATCCAGCGAGGTTCAAAAGTTTTCGGCGGGTTTAAGCACAATCTGTAAATTTTAAAAACAGCCAAACGCTCACCTAAAAGCTCCAAGACGCCCGTGGCTTGCGAGGCGCGTGACCACAGTATAAGCACCAGCCGAACGGATATGCAACGTTCCCAGTTCCACTGGGGCCACCTGTCTCTCTCATGAACGCCTGACAGTCGCAACCTTCATGGCGACAATGGCCGCGCACTACGCCACGAATGTCTGCGGACGTGAACATCGCAGCGCAACTCTTCCTTCCGATCCGTAAGTTCGGAGACAAAGACAATGGCGAGGCACCGAATCCGAGTCCGACACTCCGTCAACTCCGTTGCGCGCCTTCTCGTGACGAAAAAAGAAGCCGTGGGTTAGCCCAAAAATCGCCGAGTCGCCGACTCTCCCGGCCCCTCCTTCCCCCTGAAAAAGGATAATGGAGAGGTCCCTGTTAACACGTTCCGTCATGTTAGCCGTCGTTAAACCGAGTGTTCTCGCGCCAGACCTTCAAGGTCAACCGTGCCCGGGCCCCGGGACCGGCGCTTTGTCGGTTTTTTTTGCTCGTAGCACTGCCAATGCACGCTGCCTCCGGCGGGAACCCGAACTTTGAAATTGTACGTTTATTATTTTTTGCGCTCTGAATTTAGCCGTTACTCGTTCTATCGGCGTTACATTATCAGCGTGACAAACAGCTTGTAACGCCAATGATGTGAGGAGCTCTTAATGTCACGGCTATAAATGATGTGGTAACGCCTAAGTGGTCTAGGATGACGTGGAAACACTGGACTGTCATGGCTACTTTCAGGGTCATCCTCTTGTCATGCCAAAATCCACCGTATGTAACGCCTAAATAGGCTGTAGCCGTTTCATTAGCCGTTACCGGACTAAGAGTGTACCTGCACGCCCGAACGACTTGCTCGAACGACTGTGTTCAAGCGGAGAAAGACAGCGAAGGTCGGTCGAAAGATTATTAAAATAAAGAAGCACAAAAAGACAACGGTTGACTTCGCTTCCTAAAAAAGCACACAGCATTTTTTTCATGTATAGCGTACATGCTTTTGGGCGACTGACGCCTCTGTGTCGAGCTTGTCGAGACGTCACTCTCCAGATTTCGCCACAAACGTTTTTTGTTTTTATTTTGATGTTTATGTTTGCTTGCGTTCTCCCCCTATGAGGAATACTGTTTAGTGGCAAGAACAGAAACCCCCCCCCCCCCACACACACACACACACACACGCACACGCACACGCGCACGCGCACGCGCACGCGACACGCGCACGCGCAGGCGCACGCGCACACGCACACGCACACACACACGCACACACACACACACACACACACACACACACACACACACACACACACACACACGCGCACGCGCACGCACGCACGCACGCGCACGCACAGCGCACACGCGCGCACACACACGCACACACAAAGAATAGCTCTTTAGCTTCTCGGCATAGCCAGGTATACTCTGTTTCAGAGTATACCTGGCATGCACTAACTGGAATCGCCAAAGACGCTGCTAGCCACCTTCCGGTGGCTCGTAGCGTCTTTGGCGACTCCAGTTTGTGCTACACATAGATGTAAGTATACTTATTTGTTTCAATTTCATTGAGCCGTCGCCATGTCGTCGCTGCCTTTTGTTTAGTCAAAGCAGAGCCTGACACGTCAAAACTATATATATATATATATATATATTTTTTATTATCCGAACCGATTGAACACCATGCCCCGACATTAGCATGAAATTTCGGAACCTGGGAATTCAGTATTTGTGAAGTAAAAGAAAAAAACACAATTTTCAAATGGCGAATTCGAAGATCCCGCGCGATTTGCGCCAGTGCCGTGAGGTCAAATATTGAGCCGTCTTGGGATTCGAGGTTTCTCCGACGCCTCCACCGAAACGCCGAAGGAAGTGTCGTGTTCTCCGCGTCCTCGCGATCTGCCGCCCTTCTCCGGGCATGCCACCAATCGCTGCGAACAGACGACGCTTGACTTTCGAGTCTAAAATTCTTTGAGGCCCGTTCAGCTATCTCAAATGCTGTGAAACGGTGTGAGGTCGAGGAGGAACGACCAGTGGACTTCTGAGACGACGAGAAGGGCCACGTCGCGCCTGTTCTGCGTCAGAGACTGCTCGGAGGAGTCAGAACCGAGACTACGATACACAGACGCCAAATCCAGCTGTTTTGGCCATCTGACATTTTCCCTTTCGAAGTCTGAGACGTCGTCGGGCACCTAAAAAGACATACCTCGTCCGATGCCCCAATTCACCGATCATCCTCTGCTACATGCGTCGAGCGCCGTCATGCTGTCCGAGTGAGGATAAAAAGCCAGGAGGTGACATCACTCCGACTCGGATTTTCGGTATCAAAAAGAAGGCCATGCCTTGGCTATTGCGCTAAAAAAGCGTGTTTCACGAAGGCCGTGTTTTAGATGTTATAGAAATGTCGCTTACGAAGCTTCTCAATTTCATATTTTACTGTCACAAATAAAAAGAAGCGAGGAGGTGAGGGTTCGAATCCCGCCTAAAAATTCTTCAAATTATGCTTTAAGGCATACGAATTACTTTGTAAAGTGAAATCATTTGAGAGACGCGGCGACCTTATTTCGCATTGAATGTCATGCTCTTTCAATCACTTTCATTATACGCGCGACGTCACGTTTCACGTGAACGTTTTGGCTTGTTTGAAATTCCCGCGCGAGGTCATGTGGCTGTTACGTCATGACCCTATCGACCAATCAGGAATTTTCCGTCACAACGCCAATGACTCCGGCTTTTCTGCGATTACGAGCTCCTTCACGCTCTCGCGTTAAAAGCACGAACATACAAAGCCACGTCCTGTGTATCTCACGTTGTCAACAACTAGTACATGGTTTATCCCCAGAGCGTCGTTAATCTCCCTGACCTCTTGACGGCTTCTTACAAGTGCAGTCATACGCCCTATAAATATACGCTAGTTCGCTTTACTGCTGACCACGAGACGACGAATCACGTCAAACAATAGAAGCATCCCAGCGAATGACAAATATAAAAATAAAATTCCATCTGAAAAAAAAGCGATGTGCAGGAGGACAACGAGGTAAGTGAAGCGTCGTGCTCATTGTCATAATCACACATGTC
Source organism: Ixodes ricinus (assembly GCA_037355805.1). NCBI lineage: Eukaryota > Metazoa > Arthropoda > Arachnida > Ixodida > Ixodidae > Ixodes > Ixodes ricinus. The sequence goes on along the minus strand of JAZHYW010044907.1, from coordinate 30,023 downwards.
ACATTTATTGTCTAATTGTATTTCGAGATTCGACATTTGCTGCGATGATTATACTGGTTGGCCGCCGTTTGTTGTTTCTGTGCCCGGTGCAAAAAATGAACTTCGAGATCTATATTTATATTTTTTTTTAGCGATATATACAGGTGGTAGTGCAAAAACACCTATGCGATCAGAACGGATCTGGGGGACGTAGTAAGGCCTTGTCTCAAGTTGGCTACAAGGGATAGAGTGGCGTCCGTATCACGGTGGCCGAAGAGGGAGTATCTGAACGGCGCCGCCTCATCGTGGAGCAAGTGGAGCAAAGGCTCACTCGCATTTCTGGCGAACGCCGTGAGATGCTGCAACCTGTCTCGGATCATCTTTATGGGCATTAGGTGGCGATGAGAACCATTGAGAAACCGCCCTTTTTGGCGCACGCTTTACGAAGGCCGCACACCGTGCCGCGCTACTGCCCCTAAACCGACAGTGCCCCTGCCGGGAGATGCTCAAAGCCCGAACAAACTTTTTCCGTCTTGGCAGGCCTTGTTCTAGATATCCTCTCCTTTTTTAACAGTGGGTCGTATTCTTCCTAGTTGAAGTGAAGTGTAGTGGAAGTAGGTGTGGCCACAAAATTGCTGAGCATGAAGTCATGCCGCGTCCTTAGGTATTTAAACGCCCTGGTCTTGTGTTGCATAGTCTGTTTCAGCTTTAAAAACGGCAGGAGATGCTCTGCCCCTGAATTTCTCGATAGCAATGGCTTCGTCACGTCGCTCAGTACGACAAATACATTTTCTGACGTCACAGAAAGAAAGGAGTACCGGTCAGGACATTTCCTCTTAAGATGGAATCGATTAATGGTTGGAATCAATTCATGATTAGGATCAATTCAAGATTGGGATGAATTTAATATTAGGATCAATTGAAGATTAGAATCAATTCAAGATAGAGATCAATGCACCGAAGCCAAACGCGCGTCTTGAATTGATCCCAAGATGCGATCAATTCAAGATTAGGGTCAATGAACCATTAGGGTTTGCCCCCAAAATCAATGCGTTCAGCGCAATATAAGGATCGAATGGCCTTTCAATTCGTATGCTGAAACAGACGTAAACTATACTGTATGAACTTCTTTTAATTCTTTTTGGGCATTCTGTCTTATATTTTGTTTGTGTCGTTTCTATTGCGTCTGCTTCTTGATGTATTAATAGTTAACGAAAATTAGCTGAAATAAAAAAAAGGCTCGAGGTACACTCTAAGCACTTCCTATGAGTTGTGAACGCGAAAGACGCATGCCTCGCTTCGCTCCATTCTTTAATCTGCGGGGTACAACACGTTGACCTTGGGCGTGGAACGGTGGAGCCGCTGCCTCGCGGACACGCAGCACCATCGGGTGAGCGATCATTCAAATTGTCGTGTGCCTTCCGGGGCGAGGAAGGAATAGACAGCAACGTAGTTCCCAGTAGAACGAACCCCTTGGTTTATTCCATGCGCCGTATATATCGCCACGCGCCGTACAACCAGTAAGAGGCGGGCGAACGTGGTGATCAGTGATAACACAGTCAGGATGACACCACACAAACTGACGAGCAGCGGCCAATGGGAACTTCGTCGACGCGCGCCAGCCAATGGGACCGAAGTGTAAAAGGTGCCCTTGGCTACACTCCTAAGAAAAAGTGAAAGCCGTTTACAACTCCCTGTAACGCCGAATTAGAGCGCAGCCTCTTGAGGAGGAGGGGAAGGCACAGGGGGGTCACGTGACCTCGGAGAGGGGTCACGTGGCCTGCAAGTCATGTGACCTCGAGGAGGGGGGGAATTTTCCCCGCTAAATTTAGCGGGAAACATTTTCCGCTGAATTTAGCGGGAAAATTTCCCGCTAGATTTAGCGGGGAAAAATTTTCGCTAGATTTAGCGGGGAAAATTTCCCGCTAGATTTAGCGGGGAAGATTTTCCTAGATTTAGCGGGAAAATTTTCCGCTAGATTTAGCGGGAAAATTTTCCGCTAGATTTAGCAGGAAAATTTCCCGCTAGATTTAGCGGGGAAAATTTCCCGCTAGATTTAGCGGGAAAATTTTCCGCTAGATTTAGCGGGAAAAATTTTCCGCTAGATTTAGCGGGGAAAATATTCCGCTAGATTTAGCGGGGAAAATTTTCCGCTAGATTTAGCGGGAAAATTTCCCGCTAGATTTAGCGGAAAAAATTTTCCGCTAGATTTAGCGGGGAAAATTTCCCGCTAGATTTAACGGGGAAAATTTTCCGCTAGATTTAGCGGGGAAAATTTCCCGCTAGATTTAGCGGGAAAAATTTTCCGCTAGATTTAGCGGGGAAAATTTTCCGCTAAATTTAGCGGGAAATTTACCCATCATGCACCGCGCGGTTACGCCGACGCCGCGCCGACGCGCTCGGAAACGGGCGCCTAAGAGCTGCGCTCTAAAAAATGGTGTAGTCGGGTGCATCGGGCGTACATGCACCCTTTTCCTGAAAGATGCACCCTGCGTTACCCAGCCAGTGTACTTGTACACCGACAATGAGCATCCTCCTCTCCCTTAAAAACCTCTAGGTGTATCAGTGCACCCCCACGCTAGCCACGCGACCCGATCAGCTTGGGCTTGGATTCCCTCTTGGGGGTCACGTTTTGGGTTGGGCAGTTTCTTAGGAAGTGTGGAGCTATCCTGTACACTCGGTATTGACAGTAGAGTAGACGCTATGCTTGTTTTAGGCCAATCGGGTCTCCGGGTAGGATTACGTGACTACAGTCTCCAAGCTAGAGATATATAAAACAGAGCACGGCACCTGCCTGAAGGCCAAGGCCACGGTATACCATCCACTGCACTATTAACTTTTGGTCGAACTTTCAGGAGGACATAAGTGACAAGTCCTGTCAATGCGTTCATTGTTGGGCTGCCCCTGAAGTTAAGCCTTTGCGAGGGGCCCCCCTTTTGGCCTTGAAGAAGATGCTATTTTCTTTTTCTTTTTCTCCTTAAGCCGAAAGCATTGAAGAAGGTGCGCAGTTGCCGGACCAATGAACCTGAGGCTTTTTCATCCCTCGACTCCGCTGTCTGGGCGGGGGTGACGGCAGGAGCGTGACCATGTGGTAAAGGTTTCACGGATGACGTAGTAGCTTTCCCGACCTCGGAATGTCTGACTCCCGGCCTAGTTTCTTGTGTGCTGTGCTGCGACCAGCGGGGCTGCCGTAGATTTCGTCCGCGACAACGTATTCGAGGGTACCAAGATTTCCAGTGTTTGAAACGTCCTACGCAACAAGCGATTTCTTCAAAGAAGCCCAAGGAATTCATGTGATGCGTTTTGTGTTCGGTTCGGCAAATTACTGCTTCTGCCACATCGTGTTGGATCTTCACGGACCCCTTCCTTCTCGTTTTTGTGTTTGTGTTGTGTTGCAGTGCCCGTGTCGACATATATTTTGGATTACATATTTCGAGTCCGGTATTTCCATCGTAAGTGCTCTGCAACATACTTCTTTGCAACAATTGACCGTTCCGTTCCGGATTACCTCTAAAATTAGGCAACGTCTATTTTCTAGCAGCCGGGAGAATAATTTCCCCGAAATTCTATCGGCAGTCGCTTACCATTAGCTGACTACAATCATGTGACGACTGCAGGTAGAATACTAACTTTCTTAATCTCTCAGCGTTTTGTGGAAACACGTTTTCGTTGATACACGTTCTATAGACACGTTTCATCGACACTAACGTTTCATTGTCACTCGTTACGCGAAATGCACGCTGTAGGGACATTTTGTCGCGCGTGTATCTCCGAAATGCGTGCTCACCGACTCAGCCCACCCGTTCACGCCGCTTCGTGGCGACAGTCTGCGGCGGCTCATTACGAAAATGTTAAACAACCTGCCCCCCCCCCCATACACGTCACTTCGCGGGTACAGCTGTCGATGAAACTTCGTTCGATGAATGAATGGCGATTGCTGGTGGAATTTCGTGGAAATAATTCCGCCGGCTGCTTGGAGAATAGACACTGCCTAAGACTCACTTTCGTTTCTTGTTTGCTTAGTAATCTTCTCAGTTATGTAACATGTTCTTCGTACCTCTTCACATATCACGGATTGCTTGCAAGATTTTACTTGTTTACGGAATAGGCTGTCTAATAAACTTCTATGAGATTTGAAAACAATCCCGTGTGTCCCTTTACCTGCCTTTTTGCTATCACCGGGGCGCATACGTTTTTTAAGGGTTTCCTTGATGTCTTAAATAGGTTTATGAAGTTAGTTATCAAGCGGGTGCGTAAAGTGGTGTAACCATGCACCTTTGAATCGTGTGCATCTGTGTTCTCTTCAGAATTCAGTGGTTGTAGAAAGAGGTGCAACAGTACACTATTGAACAGGGTGCTCCTGTGTTCCCTTTGAGAGCAGTAGGTGTAGAAAGGGGAGTAATGGTACACTATTGAGCGGGGTGCACCTGTGTTCCCTTCGTGTGAGATTTCTGTAGAGAAAGGTGTACATGTGCACCACACCAACGGGTGTACACGTACTCCCATATTTGCGGTGTGCAACTGTTCCCCCAAAGGGTGTAGTATATGCGACAAGCACTTACACCCCTTATGGGTGTACCCCATGACACCCTTTTTTTTAGAGTGTAGCTTTGCGCGTGGTTTCATTAAGGTGCCGTTTTGCATGGTTTCAAAGCTGATGACGTCGGCTCGCTCCATGAGACAGTTGATGCTTTCGCATGAAAATAAATAGGTCTGTGAAGCAGGAAGAAAGATGCTGGACGTAATAAGGCGTGCAGCCGATTGCGGATGTGGGGCGAAATTTCGGCGCCAACCGTATTTCACGGACGAACAAGGCTGAGACGACAACGAGCGATAAAAAGGAAAAATCGATACGTGAGAGAAAGCGCCGAGCAAATAAAAGAAAGAAAACAAAATTAGAAACGTGTTTTCCCAGTTTTTTTATGATTGAAATCTGTGTTTTTGCACGCATTATGGTGGCAAAGAAATAAAGTATATATATATATATATATATAACACATACACACACGCACACACACACGAATATGAAACCGAATTGAATGCGAATATGTTGCGGGCTGGAGTCATGAGGGCGCAAATTGGATTTCGGCATATTTGGAATTTCAGAGTTTCATCCGAGGAATCTGATAAGTTGGAAATTTCATTGGCCAACTTTATCATCTTTTTCTTTTTTGTGCTCTTTCGTGACGGGAAGAAGTCGGCGCGCCTTTGTTCGCCATGCACCGCGTTCCCCGAGGGCCTAATTCAATCGATACGTAGTCTTTGTCCGTTTTCGGGTAGAGAAGGCCTGCGTGCTCGTTCGGGCACCGCTGTTCGCGTGCCTCCCAAAAACAAAGCAAGGATTCTCTGTCCCTTTGGTTTAAGTTGCCTTTTCTTCATCATTCTTCCAATCTCCCCGCTCCCACCGGAAATAAAAGGCAACAAAAAACAAATAAACAGGAGTTGTTCGTTTTATGTACCGATTTTGAATGAGCTAGCATCTTTCTGTCTTCGCAGACCCTCTTTCTTTATTTTTCACCGTCTATTTCTCCCACTCCCTTTAATATATATATATATATATATTTTTTTAACTTCGTTTCTGTCTCTGTCGTTATCCTTCTTACACTCCCTGTGTGTCCGTCTTCATCTCCATTCTTCTTTTCCTTTGTCACTGTCCTTTCTGTTTGAAAGAATCGAAATAATCGGTTTACTTCAACCAGTGCTTACTTTTAAAGGATGGTGACGTATTCAGATATCCGAAAGCGTATAGTCATGCTCGTGTTCAAGACATAAAAAGTCGTCGATGCAATCAATCAATCAATCATAATCAATCAATCAATCAATCAATCAATCAATCAATCAATCAATCAATCAATCAATCAATCAATCAATCAATCAATTAATCAATCAATCAATCAATCAATCAATCAATAATCAATCATTAATACTAATCAACAAAATTAAGCAATACATAAATTAATTAATAATTAATTAATCAACGTTTTATTTCAAATCAGGCATCATGAACCACTAATCTAGGCTGCGGGGGCAAAATAAAGATATTTCACTTCACGAGGCCTTTGCAACAAGCTCCGTAACACATATGGAACTAACTGGAACTAACTAACTAACAAACCACAACATAACTTAAGCCCAGGTACCCCTCGGTTGTAAACACACAACTCAAATTAAAAAGTTGTTGACACACAACTCGAATTAAAAACTGTTCACTAAAACTGCCTAATATTGGTTGATTCGCGTCTTTCCGGTGCTCGTCTCAATGGTTGACGTCCATTATAGCAGTTTTATTCTGTAATTTGAAGGGTACGGAAGAAAACCACTCTCTTTGGCCTTATGCATTCCACCTTTGAAGTTTTCTTTTTCCGGGCATATCAGTTCGAGATGTTCATGAATAAATATAAAACAAAAGTACAGTCTTTCGGTACATTTTAGCGATTGCATAACTCGCACTTCTATAGAAAAATACTGAATGCGTCGTATCAACTTCTCGCTCAATACACGGAGAAGAAATGAGGTTGCCGTGCTTTTAATCACACGAAGGATTTGAATGGACGCCTAAGGCGAGAGACAAAATTGGAAACCGCAATTCGTTTTTAACGTTTCTTTTCGTCGCAACCTTGTTTTTTTATATATTATAGCTCATGCCTCGTATATTTTAAAGCAATTTTCGAGACTTCCAAATCTGCTTTTTAACGTATATCCAGGGGCTGGGGATAAAAGAAAATGGCGGAAGAGCGGAAGAAGGATAGCCAAAAAAGGTCTCACTTAATAAAAAGTACGATTTTTTTAGAGTTCTTGTTTAAGCCCGTCTTTTATTTTCTGATGCTTGAAGAGGACGAGCCCTCGACGTTGCGTTGTTCAGAATAGAATACGAACCATACTCTGCAAGGAAGTTGAAGTGATAAATTGGGCGGGCGTGTCAAAAGATGTATATCTAGATAAACAAAACAAAACAAAACAAAAAGCACGCGCTAAATAAAAACGTTGCCACAGTGGTCAATGTTATGCTCAATTAAAAGATACTTCGTATTATACACAACATTACCCAAATAGTTACGGGCGCTATACGTGATTACTTGCTGGTAATTAATTAAAGCTTTAAAAACTAGACTGAAAAAATATTCAATTTTTCGCCTAAATTATGCGAAGAAACGAAAGTGAATGCTGTAGCACTGTCGCACATTGCGGGTGGAGTGGTGCCGTCACGTACTTGAAAACGAGGGTGCGACGTGGCTAATCCTCATCGCCGTCGTGGTTAACGTCGTGGATGCCATTGGCGACTGCCACCAGTAATTCGTGAAGCGGGTAAACGCGGTGGAAGTAAAAAGAAAAAAAGGAGAAAACATTCAACATTACACGCAGCAAATGGATACTGCCAAGGTGAGATTTCGCTTAACGTGAGTAATGTTGGAAAACAAGACATCAAGCAGACGACACGACGAATCTCCCTTCGTTGCGCAATTCATGGCGGGATGCCCGGGCTGCCCTCTTCGCTCTCTGTGCGCGAAACGGCGTACTGGCAATCCCGACTTCCTTCTCTTCCCGGCAAGAGGGAAGAGAAGAAGGGCTTCTTTTTCTTTTCCCCCGAACGCGTCGCGACGACCAGCGACGAGGACGAAATCTCTGCAATGTGTCGCCCCTGAAGCAATCGCTTTAGAAGGCGCCATAATGCTCAGTTCTTTTGAGATTGGTTATTAGGCGATTCAATGGATGAGGTGAGGCAAAGGCCTTAAGGCGGGAACACATGCGAAAAACCATGTGGCAATCGCACAAACTTCGCAACATGGAACAGAATAGTTCTGCCCCATTAAGGCCCGCTCCCAGAGTTGCGCTTCACTCTGACCGACTGAGACAAGACAGGTTTTTAAGCCCCTTGTGACGGCTTAAGAACCGGTCTTGTCTCGGTCGGTGCTAGTCAAACACGGGTGTGTGAAAGGGCCTTTAGTTGAAGAACGAAGCACTGGCTGGTATTTATCGCTAAACAATCTTCAATATGCTCTTACCAAAACCACATCTTCTATTTTATTCCAATATATACCCTGGTTTCTGGAAGATAGTATGAAAGAATTTTCCCGCGTCCTTAATTTGCGCACGAGCTTCAGTTAATTTTTGGCTCATTTGTTCTTGCCTTTAGCAGGGCATATAAGTACTTTTCTTGGCTTTCAGAATCGCACGAAAATTGTGACAAAAGAAAGTCTGTTCATTTGAACTTTGTTTCACCAGAGCAACAATAAGAAAAGCTGACTATTCGAGAAAAAAAAGGCGTTAATTATTCTTTTCTTGCTTTTCAAAAAAAATATTCGTAGTTGGTTAAAAATAAACTTCTGGTTAATTAAGCAGATGTTTTTCCTGAAGAATATAATTCCAGATATTTCTTCTCGATGGATATTTTTCCAGATAATTTTCCCGAAGAAAATATTTTTGTTTTATTTTTCTCGATCGAAATGTACAAATTTACTGAATATACGTATATTCTCCTGACCTATAGCTACTAGAGCTAGCAGGACAAAACAGTAGAGCAGTAACCTTGGAGGTTTCTCAGCTGATTTTCTTCTGGAAGGATTGTAGATCGAATCGACACGTCTTGGACCGAGGTAATATAAACACTATTAATCGGCTCCGTTTGTAAAAACGAAAAAGAAGAAAAAAAGAAAATACAAGCGTAAAAAAAGAACCTACTGGACGGTAGCTTACCAGAATAAGCGATCAGAAAAAATCAAGACGAATTTCTTTTTTTAGGTTTCATACTTTTTCGCGTAATTAATACACCACTGAAGCTTTCATTTTATGTTTTTTTAATGTTTTGTTAAGACGTCCTTCTGTTAGAACAATAAACAACACATTCACCCTGTTAGCGACGTTCCTTATGCATCAGCGTCATCAACGAATTAAAAAAATATATACAGGTGACTACTGAAGTTGACTTGGGCCGCCGTAAAACATAATTTTAATTTGCTAGCGGAAAAAAAAATCCAGCTATGTCGTTGTTTGGTCACGAATAAGAAGCAAAGCCCGTATCGTTGTTTAGAGAGCAAGAAACGTCGTCTGTTTCCAACCTGCGTCCGATGGTGTCCGCTTCGATGGACAGTCTTGTCAGTGAAGTATACGACTGCAAACCTATAGTCTTTCACATGCATCACGTAACATCGGCTACACGAATGGACGTGGGTATAACGACCGTTATTTTCGGTACTGTTTGCAATAAGCTCATAGAGTATGGGTACGATACCAATACAGAACAGCTATAGTCGGAGACAGCTTGAGGACGCGTTAAAACGAGATCACGTGCCAGCTATGGCAACGCATCAGCTCCGCAAACCCTAACCTCCTCCCCCCCCCCCACCCCCAAAAAAAAAAAAAACTTGCAGTAAGAAGCTATGACAAGTTTAGCGATGTCAGTGCGACGAGCGACTAGGTAGGGCTATTTGAGCATCGCGGAGGAACAGCGACTGGCGGTAATGAGGGCGTGGGAAGACATTCGGGAGCATTCATAACTTTTATGTGGCTATAGGGGGTATTCACTGGACGCCATATTTGAGGGCGATGTTTAGAGCGCATGCTCAGAACGAGCTCCCATTAATATAGCCTGCTGAGATCGGCAATCTTGGTGGTGCGAAATGCACGTGGCGAAAGAACCGTGGAAGCTCGCCGTCAGCACGCGATCAGCAGTTGAGCACAGCTATGGCCGCCAGTGAATGCTCCCTATGCAGCTTTTCCACAAGAGCGCAGCCATCTTGAATGTCGTCATTTCTGGTATGCGTTAAAACATCGCTTTGATCTCTCCACGCCGCTGGGAGTGTGTTTGCGAAAAATTCGTGAATGTCACACGTTCTTGTTTTGCCTCGCCTATATTTTCTCTCATATTCCAAGTTGAAATGTTTTATTATTTTTTCGTCCCGCATACCAGATGCGTGACTGTGATCGAAAGGAAACGAGAGACATCTATTGTGTCAAAAAATATTATAGCTGTGTATAAGAGTACAATAGAATTGCACTTACGAGCGTGAAGCTCATAAAACATAATGCCTTACTTCTAAAAAAAAGACAAACTTGTTTGCATTGTTGCGCAGGTATCCTCGTCAATAGGTATAAAGAAAACACCCTTGAGGATGACCATGTCCGTATAGCGTCGGCATATGTATTTTTGCACGATATTGGAAGCATGTACTTCAAATAAATAAGAGCATCGAAAAATAAAAATAAGATAAACACAGTTATATTCAAGCCAAAAGGTAGAGTGTGCAATGCCACTACTATATTAATTTTAAACGAATGCTGTTCATAAACGGCAATTAAATGAGAACTATGCGACGTGTCAGCTTCCGAGCCACAACTTTAAAAAAGCGCGATCGCCACCATTCGTTCCTAGGCGTGGATACGACAAGTCTGCGATCTCACGACGCTGGTACTTCAAACAGACGCTTTCTATCTTTCCTCAGCCGGGAGTACGTCGTCGAAATATTCGGGAAACGCCAAACCATTTTGATAATCTTTCCCATCGAAAGAGTAACGAAAGGGGAGCAGCGTTTCTGGATGGCGTTATTATGAGGATTGTCTGTCGCGTTCATGAATAAAAGGCATTCGGCGCGGATAATAAATTATATATTTATATATTTGTGCTTGAGCTGCCTTCAACGTCGGCGGCGCGTGAAAAATTGCTTCGCGCCAGTATCCCCTTACGCACTCCGAGGACGGGCAGCGTTCTGGAGGAAAAGGGGGGGAGAAAGTGGCAGCGAAAATACACATCCTTTGTCTCCATTTCCCAATATTTTGCGGACAGTAAAAACAGTGTTGTTTACGTTGCGGAGCCAGCAGGATAGTTGGGCGTGCCTCAGCAAGAAATGAATGTTTACTACTCGCTGCTTGTTCTCTTCCTTTCTCTCCCCTTCCGCTAGCTTCTTTTGCTTTCTTTCAAAGATCGTCTGGATGCACGTTCTGAGATTAGATCGGTCACTATGAATTATCAACATTCACTCGCTGAAAGTAAGTTTGCTCGAGTGTTGTTAAGTCATTAATTTTCAAAAGGGTTAGCCATCTAACCTTAGTTTTTGCTGCGGACGTGTATGTGGAAAAAGGGAGACACCGGAGCCCACGTTTTATTTTGTTTTATTTTCAGGTTTGTTAATGTTTTGTTTCACGCTCTAAAAAAAAGGTATGAGTTCACTTTCCTGTAGAACACAAGGAGGCAGTAAATCATCACGACGAACGGCAAAATATCCAATCCAATGACGAAGCTCAGGTTACGACTAGATCTGAAAAATGAGATGTTTGCAGGAATAACGTGCCAGTGAAATCTTATGACCATTGTCGCAGCGCACATCGCACTTTAGTTTTTGTCCAGTCGTATTATCAGCTTTGTCATTTACTAGGAGGCTCCTGTTCTTCGCTCGTATTGGTTGTATGTGTGTTGTGCAGAAAAGTGAACTCACTGACTTTTATCTTAGAGTGTTTAGTGGTTCGTCTTATTCAACGAAAGTCAGGCTGGATCAATTTTGCATGGAAACAGCCGTTGAACTTTGCTCCAGTTGTATAAGTGTGTCAATTCACTTAAGCAAAAAAGAAAAAAAAAGAAAACGCAACTTGTTAATTGTTTTTATTGAAGCGTGTGCTTGCTTCGTTTATTCATTTTATTCGTTCATTAGTGTCTCTGAGACACTCCAAATAATTACATCCTTGTGGCGGAACAATGCTATTATCCGTTCTGCCTTGCCCCCCCCCCCCTCTACCTTTTCTCCTCCCAATTTTCTTCCAACTTCCTTTGAAGCAAAAGCCAAGAAAAGGAACTCGTATCTTCAGAAATTGTTAGTTTCTTTTTTTAATAACCCTTCCAAGAGAACGATCAAACAAATGTACGTAGTTTGAGGCTGACCCACTTTACTCCTATCATAAATAGAAAAAAAAAGCTCTTTTTATGTGTGCCTTTACGAACATATCTGCGTGTCTCAATATGACGCGGAGAACTTTTAACATGTCCGACCCATTAGAAATTCCTAATAGAAAAAGTTCTCCAAGAGGATCAATAAAGAGATAAAACAACCAAAGAACAATAAAAAAATAAATGTTGGGAACTGGACCGAGGCGTCCTCGACACTCTGAGGGCTCTATTGCCATTTTTTATGGAGGGATCTGACTGAGGCATGAATATGCATACTTACTTGTTCACTAAATCATTTCTCAACTGCTAAAATTGTATTTTATAATCATGTTATTTTTTTTAATCCCTAAGATGCGGAACAGCCGGAATTCTGAGGTAATCTCAAAAGAGTACATTTTTTGTTGACTGGGCTTTCTTCTGAAATAAATCTCTGTTTTATTATATGCTTTACAAAAGCACAACCAAAAAATAAAACAAAAAGTCGCCAACGGAAGAAATGTTTAAACAAACCTATTCTACGCTCTCTAAACCGTATATATACTTATCGGTCCGCGTTCGCTTAAGGAGGCAAGCGCAAACTAATAATTTCTTTACACCGCTCGGTCAATGCGAATAAAACTTTCTTCTCGCATGTGTTTGGGGATATAACTAAAACAAACAAAACACGAGCCCACAAAATGCAAGACGAAATTTACACGATCGTGCTTGATTGTTTCTGGGACGGCAAAATTGTTTGTCTCAAAGTTTATTCGTCGGAAGCGGCTGCTTGAATACACACTTTGAAGTTCGCCTGCACCGAAGCCCTCTTATTTTATTCTAATCTTCTCAAGCGGGGCCAAAATAAAGTCGAGGAGCGAATACCGCCGAAAAGGTGATACACTCTTTACGGTCGGTTGAGAACCCTTGGTCGACTCACGCTATTCCAGAGTTTGCTTAATTCAAAGCGATAAGCGTACGAAGAAATATATCTCAACAACTATTCTTAGCAATGGGGAGAAGGAAAAAAGGCGCCGAGTTCCCAATAACTTTCTTGGATACGAAGAGGAAGTTCACCACTTTCGCTTTTTCTCTCTCTCTTTTTCCTTTTGCTTGCGCCATTTTGTTTGTCTGCTATTTTTTTGTATCTCGTCACCCAGGATCGAAGGCAGATGAGCCGGAAACTCGCTATCGCCTCGTCGCAAGTTTCGGCGACTTCCGCCATCTTCTCTGTTTTTGCTCCATGGCAACGCCCGACTCCGGAGTGCTTCCGTTTGCATATTTTTGCTTGAGTATATATGTTCGTTGACCTTGCTCCCTCTCTACATCTTTCGCTTCTAGGGCGCTAACTCACGCCCTTGGTGTTCCGTCATACTTTGGGTCGGCTATAGCTCTTTCTTTGATGAATACTTACACTCTAAAAAATCTGGTCATAAAAGAACTCTTAGGGGAACTTCGATTTGTCCCTATTTTGTACACTAAAAAGTTACTTTAAGCACCCCCTATAGGGGAACTTCGTGAAAAACGTAGAATGGGTTTTTTAAGCTCCTTTTTTATGTTAGAGGTCTTCATCGCCAAGTTAACCTTTCAGAAACAATATTTTTAGAGTGTATTTTGCATACTAAAAAGCTCTTTTAAGCGCCCCCTAAAAGAGCCCTTCGTGAAAAACCTATAAGGGGTACTTTTAAGCTCCTTTTTTATGCTAAAGAGTTCTTCATCGCTCAGTTGCCTTTCCTGTGCGCCAGGGGCGATATTTCTTGAGACGAAACCGTCCTTCCCGAGCTGAAATAGTTCTTTGGGGCCGTGGAAGAACCTTTCAAAAACTAATTTTGTCTTTCGAGCGTATTTTGCACTATAGAAAGTTGTTTTAAGCACCCTTTAAAGGGGTCCTTTGAAAAAAAAAAAACCAGCAACGGGTTTTTTTAAAGCTCTATTTCGAGGCGAAAGGGTTCTTCATCGCTTAGTTGCCTTCCTAGTGCGCCAGGGGGAGATAGTGCTTGAGGCGCAAGTGTTCTTTACGAGCTGAAAGTGTTATTGGGAAGTCTAAGAACATTGCAAGAAGGAATGTTTTTCTTAGAGCGCTGTAATTTAATCCACAAATGATAAGACTAGTCTCTGCTCTGGATTTGCACCCTTCGATGTTGTAGCCACCGGCAGTTTAATCAAACGTTGGGCTTGTCTTATCTTGTTCACGCTTATTTATCGTGATTAATCCTTCGCTGTTCTTATCGGCGAACGCATCAGTCTTATTGGCTTTGGAGCAAAAAGAAGATGCTCAATGCTTGCCTCGGCCTACGTTTCTTGAACTGTCAGCGACTGTAGATGTAAGAGTTGGCCGCCATATTCCTTCCAAGATGAAAATCGACCCCGGTGCTGCTTCGTGATTATGTTTGCGACTTTTACCTTTTTTAAAATTATTATAAGTATGAATGATGTATCCTTCAGTGCACACCATCTTAATTCATTTGAGCTAACGTCTGATGAAAATTGCGCATAGAAGCAAACGTTTTCGCCTGTAGTAGAGCACGAACGCGTCAAAAAATAAGTTCAGGAATTACTTTCGAAATGACTGGATGGAAACGACGCGTTCTTTCTCACTTCTTTATTCCGGCATTTGAATGAGCAACTTGGATCTTTCTCGAAATCTGGAGCTCCATTGTCACCCAACTTCTTAAGTTTGACCATAATCGTATTTTCTTCGGGCCATGAGTGTATGTTACTCTCCTAGTTCCCATCGTTTCCAACCGCCAAAACAGTCACTTTATTTTGAATATTGTGTCTTCGTAGTTTTTCCATATAAACTCTTCAGAGAACAATGGACCATTCCGGAAATACGCGGCGCTGTCTATCGCCTTTTCGACGCACGACGGCAATCCGACGTACAGGGAGAACCCCGAAGGGGTACCCCATACATAGAAGGATCTGCTCGCGTTGGTTTCGTATTTTCTGCGATTTCTGAACGCGAAAGCCGCGAACGATAAGAAAGCGGGGTACGTATCGGCTTTGTGATGTGTTTGCTGCAGTTTCCTTTGTGCTCTCAACTCGCATGATGAGAGAGAAGGACTTGCGCCATTTCCAACTGCTATGGAGACAACGGTCCGGCCCCGAGAGTGCATCGATGAGAGGCCCAGTGGGATTTTCCGAAACAGTCTATTCTGCATATGTTTGTTCTCACGCGCAAACAAACACAAGAGGGGGACAAAAGGAAAGCGACGCAATCTGTGGTCTTGTGGAGCCCGTATCTCGGGTGGGTCGCCATTTAGATGATCTTGAGCAGAGCGGCTTATTTCGACCGCCCTCTCCATCGCGCTATGTCTACAGCCACAATAACTATCTTCCTCCCTCCCTCCTCTCTGTATCTAAATTTGTTTTTATCTCTTTCCGCTCTTCTTTTCTTAACTTTCTCTTTCCTTCTTCATTTTTTCTTGCATCTCTCTTTTATCCTTTCTGTATCTCCGTATTCCACATTTCCTTCCTCCTTCCCTTCGTCATTTTTTCGTTCTCTCTTCTTTTTGCATGTTTCTATCTCTCTTTTAGTATTACTATTTGGAAAGTAAATGTCTACACCTAAGGGAAAACAGTGCCGCTGGGACAGAGAAAAGTACCATATTGAAATACGAAGAATAAATCGCATAAAAAAAACGCATCTAATTCCAGTTGGTGGAAACACTGATTTGTGTTCTACCGGAGATGAAATACACTCCCCTGCGGACGCAAAGAAAGGCAATTTTCGTTCACAGTACATACGTTTTCACCTTTTTTTGTTGTTCCTTTGCCATAAACCGCTATTACAATCTCTCTGCAGTGCTTCTTTGCGCTAGGCATTCGCATTTCACAACTAAGATTTATCAATTATAAAGAACTATGGTTAAAAACTATAACGATACTTAACTATAGTTGAAGTTACAAACAAACAACAACGCAGGGCGTGGCTTCTGCGTTCGCGTTTCTTGCGATGATTGGTTCGTCGGGGTTCTTATCGAGTAATGCCACGATCTGATTGGCTCTGCAGCTATAATAATATGTACAAGCCCTGCGTTCCTTATAATCTATCAGTGACTATGATACTTGTTTTCTGTGTGTTCGTCTCCTTCGCGTCAAACAGGTTTACAAAAGAGGGACGACGTTCGTAATAAAAACGACCAAAAAACTATGTCTATGTCATTGAGGTACGTGTACACTTTAAGGAATACCTGCGCGTATATTTAGCCGCAAAACACTGGAAGAGCCAATCTCTGCCATCTATGAAATCAGCTCAGCGAATGATGAGACGGGACATCCGTTTTGACCTAAAAATATAGTCTGCGCAGTGGCATTGCACAATTTCCAAGCTTCATGCTCGCATTGCGTAATTCCACAGCTCCAACTTAATTTTGATGTCTAAACAGATGTTCCGCCTCATCATTTGCTGAGCTGATTTCCTAGATCGCAGAGATTGGCTCTTCGAGTGTTTTGCGGGTGAGTAGACGTGCAGGCATTTCTTAGAGTGAATAAGAAAAAAACGTGTGCCGTGATTATATATTTTGATGGCACTACATTTCAGGCAAATTTATGAGAGAGGAAATTGAAAATAGATTCAACTGACATCAGGTTCGCACTGTCACGACCTGTTTTCTTTTTTTTTCTTTTTAAGAACAGTCTGTCATTGTTAACGTTACAACGAAGCCCTCTCTAAAAATGAGTGCACGTCTACTTACCTGCAAAATACTCGAACATTGGCTCTTCGAGTGTTTTGCGGGTAAATAGACGCGCAACTTCTACGATCTACGAAATCTACTCAGCAAATGATGCGGCTGAACATCTGTTTAGACCTCAAAATTAAGTTTGTGCGGTGGCATTACGCAATGCGAGCATGACGCTTTGCATTGCGCAATGGCGCAGCGCAGACTTCATTTCTAGGTCTAAACGGATGTTCCGCCTCATCTTTCGCTGAGCTGATTTCGTAGATAGCAGAGATTTACTCTTTGAGTGTTTTGCGGGTAAGTAGATGGGCAAGCATTTTTTAGAGTTGTTGCCGAGACGATGCAAACAAAAACATTTTTTTAATGATTACTAGCGATAAGAAGGCACATATAAAAACCGTCGTGGAGCCTCAATCTCCCGCAATGCGGATCCCAGTTTTCTGGACTCTTTAACGGCGTTTCTCAGTCGGCAGATGTTGACTCTCGTTGACTGACGAATGTGACGCTTCATAGTTGGCTGACGTTGACTATTGCTAACATGACGTGTTTTGTTGTTTTTTGACTGGTGAATTGTCTATAGTTTAGGAGTTCTCAGTTGGTTGTTGTTGGCTATGAGTGGTTGATGAATATGCCGTTTCTCAGTTGTCTAATTTTGGCAATCGCAGGCCGATGAATATGATGTTTTTGGGCCGGCGGAGGTTGGTTGTTGTTGGCTGATGAATATGACGTTTTTCCCTGGCTGATATCGGCTGTCGCTGGCTGATGAATACGACGTTTCTCAGTCGGGAGTTTTGACTGATGTTGGCTAGTGAATAGGACTTTTTTCAGTTGTCATATTTTGGCTGTTTTTGGCTGATGGCTATAGGCCAGTTGCGCTCGGCCAGGGGCGCGAGCGCGTCCAGAAGACGCGACCACGTAATTTTGACTTCAACACCTACAAGGTGCAACCATAAAAGCGGCATTGTAGCATTCGATCGTACACGAGCCACGTTCGAATGCTAGCGTCTGTCAGCGTCTGTTCATCCGCATAAAAGAAAACAAAATACAATCAACAAAAATGTAGACTGTGGCCTAGCGTTCTAACGAAACACCAAGAATGCATTCCCTTCAGCTGTTTTGTTCATGTTTTCTCTCATTGCGCCCTGCAGTAGCGTGAGTAAGCGTAAAAGAGCGCAATTGAAACGTGACCTCACAGCCCAAGAACTACCAACCTATAACGTGTTGTTTTTCTTCTTAGTTGGCAGAGGTTGGTTTTTTGTAGATGAATATGAAGTGTCTCAGTCGGCAGATGTTGACTCTGGGTGACTGATGAATATTACGTTTCTCAGTTGACTTACATTGGCTATTGTTGGCTGATGAATATTACGTTTCACAGTTGGCTTTAGTTGTCTGTTGTTACCTGACGAATAGGACGTTTCCCAGTTGGCTGACGTTGGCTCTTAGTTTCCGATGACTGAGTGACGTTTCGCAAAGAGCACCCACCATGCGGCTAAAGTCAAGCGACCTTCGTTATAAGTCATCTTCGAGTGGACGCAGGCACCGATTTCCCTCCCAAAATGCTCCAGTCACCGACAACTTGAAAATTACACGTAACCGACATCCTATTATGTTCATGTTCTTTATTTCTTGATTCGCTCTTCGGTGTTCTTATCTAGAAAACTGTAGTAAGATATGTAAAAAATCAAAAACAAAAACGCTTGCACTTTAAAAAAACACAAAAAAAACAAAACAAATTTGCAATTAAAAAAACAACAAAACATAACTTGTTTTTATTTGGTTTCCAGGCGCACAGGTAACTAACTTATATTTCAGAATAATGCGCCGATCACCCACAACAGCACTTTCAAAATGACACTGAAGCCCTTTCCATCTAGGCGCGGTCGCTGAGAGCAGAGAGTTGTGACGTATAATATTCCGTATTTTCCGGACTATAGTCCGCGGACAATACATGTTCAAAAGTTGAAATTTTACTCTGTACGGACCATCTACAAGTGCGGCCTATACAAGGTTTCGTATTTTTCTAGATCGTCCACTATGACAAGACGCGAAGGATTTATGACTAGCAGAGTATATTATTTGTGATTTATGTATCATACAAGCTCCTTTGCGATCTAATACTGCAGGCACTTGTCAAGGTGTGCGGTGTATGATAATTTTTACGTTCAGATGAGGTCCTAAGCGCGGAACATGCACCGGGTGCGGATTATCTATGCAGATAGTTTTATTTCTGAACCCAAATTGGCCCCTGCCGGCTACACACCGGGTGCGGACTGTATTCCGGAAAATACGGTACTAAGCTGAGATCTCCACATTTCCGCGCCGCCTTCATGGCTTACCCGAGCAATCAAAAAACGCTGCAGGCGTTCCCTCCACAAGCGGCAAGCGCAAGGCAGTTGAAGCCTTTGGGCATGTAGGCACATCCAACGGTTGTTTTCTTTCGTGTTTTTTTTTCTTCCTTCAAGTCTATCAATGCATCTGGGGCAAATGCTCGTGATATTCAAATTCACCGGACAAAAATACGCTTGAATTCACCTCCAACTCGTTTTTCCTTTTTTTTTTTTCAAGAACCACTTTAGTTTTTTTTTACTAGACAAATACGCAAAAATAAAGAACGCTCGAACCTTAACAAAATTTGTCCCGTACGTTGGTGTGAGCTTTTATTATACGTCAATATTAATGCGAATAAAACGATTCAAACCCAAGACTTAAAAAGAAAATCATAATAAGGTTCTATAGTCTCAGTTTTTCCCTCCCTCTCACCCATGCGTAGCCTCTGTTCACTACACTCTCACTCAAATCCAATGAAGCAGCGCCAAAGACGCGTCGTCAAGGCGCGCTCACTGTTTTTGCGCGTTGCCGTTCGCCGACTACACAAATTATGCCCAATGAATACGCCTCGATCGTGCGCCTTTTTTCTTCCGTATACATGATTGGTTCGGGAGGTGAGAGCAAACCCCCAAAGACGACGTCGTCTACTTCCCGCACAACACTCGGAGAGCCAATCAGCGCAACTTACTGGGGCAGCTCAGCAAATGACGATGCCGAAACATATGCGTAGACCAAAAACGCAGTCTGAGTTCGGACATTAAGTAATGCAAAACGTCACGCTTGCATTGCTTGATCTCACAACTTAGACTGCGTTTTTTTTTTTGTCTGAATTAGTTGCACGAGGACTACGACACACGTCGTAGTTCTCGTGCGGCTGGCTCCCGGAGATATTGACACTTGTACTTACTATTCGACAACTCATCGCACACACTGACTGCGCACGTCGTAATCCCGCATTAATCTTCTCCTCCGACCAGGAGTAACGAAGTTGCTCCAGTGTTCCGCACGGCTTGTTGTTCCCTTGCTGCCCGCCTGGGTCAATCTTTTTTTTTTCTCCTTTTATTTGTTGTGATTGTCCTGAATAGACCCATATACGTACAGCGGATGGATTTTATCTGGCTGTTGCTGTTCCTCTTGGGCCCTTGTGCTTCGGTGATATCTCGGGCTTGAATATACGGAAAAAGCTGGTTGCAACTTGCAACCACACGGACCGCGGTACAAAGGATAAAATTGCATCGCTTTAACATCCGCTTTAAAAAAAACACAAAAAACACATTTTTTTTACAAAATTATGTAATGATTTTTACCGCCGTGCAAATAATAATGTGCTGTGAGCGATATGGTCGTAATTGTTCGCCGACTACGATAATCGTGTGGTTACGGTAAGCAATGGACGATAGTCGTGATATCCGTTTGTGATATGCAGCAATAACTAAAGTGGATTGCGAAAATAGTTAGTGTGCGGACGAGCGGATGGAGGTTCATTCTCGTATTTTTTTATGTTTGGCACCGAGGTTTGGTGGCCTCTTGAGGTAGACACAAAATGGTTCCAAAGCATATTGGTCCAGTCAAAGGTGGTTTGTCTTCTCCTTTGGTTCGTGGGTTCGGTCTTTTGTGTGTGCCATTGAATACGGAATGATCCGTGGTCTGGTGGCGTTGTGGTTGTGGTTGGTTGTAAATACACCCATTACCTTAGTTGAGATGTTGTCTCTACCGGGTTGCTTTTTCTAGCCCCCTAAAATTTTCCCTACTTCTGACCGCAGTCTAGGGTACATATCGCCATGGTGAGGTAGCTGACTCGATTAGTTAACGCACAGGCGAAATGAATTGCTATAGATGTGTTTTACGAGTCAACAACTGATAATCATTCGGATGAATTTTTTTTTATAAAGCTGGTTGTGCAATATTACAGACACACCATTATTCCTAGTGTAGACACGCAAAAAGATAGTTATCGCGAAAAAAAAGAATTACAATTTTATGAAACGGTTATGAATCAACCCTGCACCCTCCTGATCTGAGGATCTAAGTAACAGACACTCGTATTATGCTGCTCACAAATAAGACAAATCGGCTTGCTCAGACATTTTGTCAAACACAATGAAGGTCAGTGTTGGGAAGTACTTCAAGTACATTGTACTTAAAGTACTACTTCAAGTAGGTTTAGGAAACTTGTACTTCACTTGAAGTACATTCTCTGAGTATGTACTTCTACTTTACTTAAAGTATATTTTTCGGGTACTTTCCGAGGAAAGTACAATTCCCGGCTTCAAAGTACAGTCCCGAAATTTGGTTTTGTTAAATTTGTATCACAAAATGATGCTTTGTCAACTCCGAAGAAATAGTGGGAGGGATATTCTACTCTCACCAGAGACGTGAGCAGACGGCGCATCACTCCGCTTGTTCTGGGGGCGGCTTTCCAGTATCTCTTTGAACTCTCGCTACTTCTCGGCCGGTCAGCGCAAGCGAGGAGGTCTAAAATATTATGAGAGCGAAATTAATCATAATCTAGCACCTGATACTGTGGTGCGAAACAATTAAACTTTCAAGTCGAAGAAAAAGACAACAGAGGAGAACGTCAATGTTTTGATACATTCTCTTTTGTCTTTTCCTTCGACTTGAAAGTTCCTTAATTTTTTCGCATCCCAATCTCAGGTGCAACATTATGATTAATTATCACCAGCTCGCTTTCACACTAACTGTTTTAGATGCGGAGCATCTCTTGCTCGGGTCTATGTCCCGCGGCCTTGTAGTCCGCACTCATACTACGCACGCGCAACTCTCCTTCTTCCCTCTCTCCAACAGCTGCGCGTTACTCTCGCGTCTCTCTCTCTCTATACTTCGTTTCAGCTTGGGTCCAGACGCAGCCGATGCTACAAGCGCGAGCTCCGGGCTTCCAGCGTCCCTGCCAAGCACGCGCGCTCGTGCAGTACAGGCACTGTTCAGGGCCACACGCTCGTGCTTGCAGCATCGGCTGCGTCTGGACCCAAGCTGAAACGAAGTATACCAGCTGCGTGCACTGCGCGTGCGTTCGCTTCTACTCACACCGCACGCGCACGCGCAACTCTCCTCCTCTAGTCTCCTCTTCTTCAAGTGGGAAAAAAATAAACGGCGAGCGGCGAGCGTTTCAAGTTTCTCTGCCGCGAGCCGCGACGAAGGCTCGCGTAGGGGGTTACGCTAGGGCAGTCGGTGGCGCCATCTCTCGACGTCAGCACGCAACTGACTCTTTCCTCGGATCCAACACGATGCTCCGCATCACCCCATGGTTCTCCTCGGGAAGATGGTGTAATCTTTTTTTGCATTAAGGAGGGGACACTTCTCTATGAGAGGATTGCTTGCGGAAGCTACGGGGCTGATGTCATGCTCTCTCCTAGTACATTTAACCCCATTCGGCGCAACAATCCAGTGGAGGTGGCGCCAAATTCAGAAGAGGGACTTCTGAATATGGCTCTATTCCTGAAGATAACTACTCTGTGGCCACTTGAATTTATCAAATATTCGCCGCTGTTTTTTGAAAATAGGTCATGCAACACCTAATTACCCCTGGGCAATGCATACAGTTAAAAATCACTGTATAGGGGAATTAAAGGACATCATGATATATTGTGTTAAAATACTTGTACTTTACTTAGAAAGTACATTGAATTTATAGTACTTTACTTCAAGTACATTGCACCCAGTGTACTTACTACTTTACTTAAAGTACATCACGTATCATTTATTTTGTACTTTACTTGAAGTACCTTTTAGATGTACTTTACCCAACACTGACGAAGGTGTATAGTGCACTTCCTCGGGTCTTTGACGGACGCACTTTGAATCGGAATTACGCGGATAAAGTGTGCCGTCAGGGCTTCCGACACTATGGATTTACATGACATTATAACGTCATGTAACACCATGGTATCACCTGACTGTGAAATCACATGACATTATGACGTTAACTGACACTGTGACATCACGTGAGATTGTGACGTAAAGTCACACCATGACGTCATGTGACATTGTGACGGGATATGTCACCATTACGTGACGGTCAGACTAACACGAGCAAAAAGAATTTGGGGATCAATAGCTTTAATAGGCAAAGCGAACCGGGTGCCAGATTCGACTTAAAAGCGCTCATGACCACTTGGGAGCCACGAGGCAGAAATGGTGCGACTGATCGCTTCGCGGACAGAACGACAACGGATTCGATCATCTGAAACTTGTTGCAAGCACTATTATCTACAACCTCAAACATTACCAAAATACCACTCTTTTTATCTGGTTCAACAAAAGACAAGCCCATTCGTGGGATGAGGGTACGTGGGAGAAATGAACAACAAAGACAAGGTTCGAAACGTACGATTCACTTAAAATATTTGCGCGTGTCGTCCGTCGTCTTGTTTGTGGATTCTTTTCTACGAATCCAGACTACCACCAACACGTCTGTCAGTTGATTTTGTTGTGGGACGCGCAGTTTTTCATTTAATTTAATTTTATTTTATTCCCTCAGGGCCCGAAGACATTACAGAGGGAAGTGGGCTTTTGAGTGGAGTTTTTGTTCGTGTATTAACTTTTGACACCGACAAAGAAAACAAAAACGCCTTATTTGTGCACGACGGAAAGCACGAGTCCAATATATCATCTGCACGTTTACGCTTCAGCGTCCCTGGCAAGCACGCGCGCTCGTGCGGTGCAATTACTGTTCAGGGCCACATGCTCCCGCTTGTAGCATCGTCTGCGTATAAACTTAAGCTGAAACAAAGTATAGAACCAATTTATACAGACACACTAGAGTTCGTAACCAGTCCCTTGATTTGGTTTGCCTGGATGAGCCCCGGCTGGCAGAATTATGCTCAAATTGATGTACAGGAAAGTCGCCCCTTCGCCTTACTTTAGTGTGGCGAAGGCAGTGGCAATGCAGAATGTAATGTGTTAAGGCTCGTTCACACTCTTGCAACCGAGTACGACCGAGAGAGACAAGACCGGTTTTATCCTCTTGCGACGTCTTACACCAGCTCCACAGCAGCGCGCCCGGTCCTAAGAAGTCGCAAGAGAATTAAAAACCGGTCTTGTCTCTCTCGGTCGTACTCGGTTGGAAGAGTGTGAACGAGCCTTTAGTGTGGAGAGACTGTGTACGCATGTGGAGACTGAATAATTCAAAGCGGCCATGCGTCGTGCAAATTAAGCGTGTGAGCGCTCCGTGGGTGTCTCTACTTGTGGGTATCATCTTCTGCTGTTGCAGTGTAAATGCATCTTTCTCAGTGCCCGTTGGAGCGTGAGACGCAGTAGACGAAGCGTGCGGAAAACAAAGCAATTGGAACGCGGCAGCTCCGAGCAGCAGCTAGCGAGAAAAAAGAGAACCATCCACCCTGAACTACCTCAGCCCGTTGCGGCAAAGGAGTGTGCTTTCTTTTTCTCACTTGTCTGTCGCTGTCTCTCTCTCTCACTCTCTCTCTCTCTTCTTTTCTTCTTTTTTTTTTGGGGGGGGGGGGGAGGGGGGGTAGCATGAAGTGTGCTCGTTTCACGGAGACCGGCACTGTATGCCTGAACACCTTATGTTGTTCCTTCACCAAAGGCAACACGGAGGCACTCGAGGAAGAAGTTCGACTGACACTGGTGTCCAATCAGTGAGAAGACGAGCGCTGCCTCCGCGTTTGGCTTCTGTTGCTAACACCTAACAGGGTATGGTTATGTGTCAGTCATGAAACACATTCTCTATTACAAAAGTCAAGTAAATCAATTTCAATTTTAGTTCATTTAGCTCCCAATGTACACACGGGGTACGGAGGCAGGGAAAAGGGCTGCAATAACGCAGCTTGACATGCAACCTGTAAATAATGGCCGATTCCGTAAAACAAATAGCATTTCTCAGAATATATTTATAACGCAATCAACTCCTCTCGATATAAGTGTATGAACCCCGCTTAATCAACTTTTCCAGTTTCAGTTACAATAATATCGAAACATCACAGTATTGATGCATCGTCTATTTGTACCTAAGAATATTATCCCGGAAAACTCTCGTGTACTCAAACAAGAACAGCACAAAATGGTTCAATCATTGAAATATCCCTAGCGAGTGGCCCCCGTCACAAAGCATAAAATAAATCAGTAAAAAACAGAAACCAATGAAGCAATCTCAGCCTCACTAGCAAGTAAAGCCGCTTCTGATGATCCGCAACGGTCCTCTTGTATAGCGAAAGGGATAAGCCTTCGAGTCTCCCGGTTTCTATCTGAGCTGCGCAGACTCCTTCCGAGATTTCGTCTCTCTCGGATCTCTGGTCTTCGTGACCTCGACGCTAATGAGGTCCAGGAAACTTTCCGGCGCGCTGCGCGTCGTCCCCCGACACCAGGTACACGTGAACCAAATTCCAGCAGCAGCTCGGCAGGTGTCGTCGTGTCAAGGGAAAGCGAAGCGGAGCCGTCGCCTCTCTGACACGCCCTGTCGGGAAAGCAGTGTGACGCGAAGTTGAGGACCTCGCATCGGTGCGACACGCGGAGCTTAGTGCTCGCCCTCAAAGATGAAATGAAATAAATAAAAACACGGCCCGCGGTTTAAAGCGCTTTTGTGACGAACGGTGCTGCGGCTTGTAATCCCACGGGGGTTTGGATGGAGGGACCTCTCGTAGAAGGTCGTTTATTTACCCGTGAATATGAGACGTAATGCTGTTGTTGTTTACGATCAACTTTCTTTAAAGTCAACGACTTTTTTTTAAGGTTTGCTGGTTTTGCGCGTTTTTATTTTTGTTTCGATAATCTTCTAAAAATAAGATGCCATCACAGAACCGAGCCGCGAAATGATTCGAGTATTCTTATAAGAGCCGGGGGGTCAACGAGACAGTATCTTTACCTGGATGGTGTTCACGAAACTTGTATATTTTCGAAGTGGCTATTTTATTGTAGATCTGGCAGGTACTCACGCTGAACTTCATTCTCGTTTTACTAACTGAAAGTTGGCGGGCTATGATTGTGTAAGGCATCTATAAGGCACATAAGATTTGGTTTGCTTTAGAGATTCCTACCTCTGTTTTTCTGGTTTGACCACGTTTGTAGGGCAAATAAAATTAAAGGAAGATCCATTGTTGGATCCTTAAGAAATGCGTTGCCATGACCCTTGCGAAACGCTACCGCAAACTCCTTCACTTTTCTGTCTTGACATTCTCTTTTGCTTCCTCTATTTTTTCTGCCTATTTTTGGCTTTGTTACGGGTTCAGCGTTAGCGTTTCTCAAAGAGGGACGTGTGTAGGTTTTCCCAATGGTCATGGTATCGCATTCCCTACGAATCTACCAATGTATCTTTCCTTATTTTTTCCCGGCTTCTTTCGCATGCCGACCCGCGTCGGCTGGCCGTTTATATTGCGCCGCGTTTCGTCCAGCCGAGCTATGAGCTGCTTCCACTCCTCTGTCTCATTCGCACGCCTTGCATGCTTAGCAGCGGCATCCGCTGCCTGACATCGCCGCAAGTTCAGACTGACTCCAGCATCCGCGCGCGTATTGGCTTCCGCCTCGTGACGCCGCCTCCCTCTCGCCATTGACCTTCACTAGTCTTCTTCGCTCTACGCGGCGGGCTTCCCTTTCCACTGTTTTGTCCGCAAACGGACGCCGTCAGCTTTTCCCTGTTATGTGGGTACTAAGGCTAACGCATTAAATATGCGAAAAAATTTCTCACAGCAAGCGGAGCTTTTGCCCAATGAAAACCTCTTATAAAAATAAATAAAGATAATTAGGACCACAAAGCAAATAAAATCAAAAGTAACTAAAGCAGCTTTAATGCCTCACCAAGCAGTAAATAAAGCTCAGTTCAAGGCGGGAATGAGCGGCTGTCTCATTATCGAAGTCAACTCCGAGAAGTGGCAATTTGGCTTCAGTTAAGGCCCGTTCACACACGTGCGACTGAGTACGACTGATACCCCATTCACACGGGCGGTATAAAGGTACTTTTAGCTAGCATCGGTATCTATTGTAAAGGAAGATGGAGTTCGTATTCACACTGTGCACAAAGGTCCTTTTCGATTAAGGAGGGTTTAGAATAAACGGAGCTTGCAGACCTTCCTTTACCGCCAGAGGGAGTAGCGTCGGAACCATGAATTCCAAATAAAAGTCTAGCATATATGCTTCTGCTTTGTTTATTGAATTGTAATAAAAGAACATTTTGCGAGGCAAAGTTTATAAAGTAAACGTGAGCACAAACCTGATGAAAGACGGTAGCGACAAATTTATACTCGCGACAGCGGGCACTAGCGGTAGCCCGACGCAATGGCGGCTGTAGGTGCTTTGAGTAGTGAGTACACTCTAAGTCGTGAGTGACGACGAGGCGTCCGCTTCATGCAAAAAGCCGATAGCTTTTGCATGATTTAACCGGGTGGACCTGTGAACTTGGGTGAAAGCACTAGCGGCACCAGTAAGAAAGGCCCTCGAGTTCACTGGTCCGAGGCGGAAACATGATCGCTAATTCGTCTCTGGGAGGACAGCATCGGCGAACTCCGGCGACACAGGAGGAACGCCGGAGTGTACGAGACGATCCGCTTCAGTCGCGAGAAGCTCTCTATTGAGAAGTCCCGGAGGCAGACGCAAAGAAGTAGCAGAGCAAACTCGGGGAAACACGGAGGTCGTGTTCCGAAATTCCCTCGATCTTACTCCAGGGTAAGGGTTTTGTACCTTGGTGTTCTAAAACCTACCCACTTCCAGCGTTGTTCAATCGCTGTTGTCACGTGACACGACCCGCCGGAGTAACTCGGATTCATTCGGGTAAGATTTGGAACACAGCCGGAGAGTTGTCGATCACGTTTCGCATATTGTGCACCTGGACTGCTTACCTCCTTTGAATTTGGATTAGAAAGCACGGTGGGCAATTTGGCAACACCAGCGAAAGATTCTAAAGATAGGCTAATTTTGTACTTGCACCATGCAATAAAATCGATAAAAAATTATTAATTTATTTTAAAACAACATATTTCATTTCTAATAAAGTAAGAAGTGTGTCTCGAACCTGTTTAGACCAAAAAATATATATTGCTCGTTCGCCCCTCGGCTTAGCCGTGTTATCCCCGGTGCAATAAATATCAACCATAAACCCCATCGTTTATTTGCCGTGTGATCCCGAATGCCTTTTGATACAGGTACCTTTAGCTGAGGGACCTTAACTACAAGTCCTTTAGGCAGCCCGTGTGAATGGGGTATGAGAGAGAGAAGACCGGTTTTTAAGCCTCTTGCGACAGCGTAAGACCCGATGCGCTGCTGCGGAGCAGGTACTAAGCCATCGCAAAGGCTTAAAAAACGGTCTCGTCTTTCTCGGTATTCCTAGGTTGCAAGAGTGTGAACGGTGTTAAGTGGAACAGTTTTAAGGTATTGTGATATTAAGACTGTTCAATGCAGTGACCGCTTCGAATATAATTTTTATTGAAATCAGTTTTAATTTCAATATATGAAGGTTGAAGATTTGCAGCTGCATCGCACGAAAGTACCGCTCTAATTTTTAGCACATTTCAAGTATTTCTTTGTTAGAGGTCGCAACTGATAAGTTTCAATGTTCGCAGCACAGACGGATTGTAAAGGAAGTGGATCATGGACGGACTTCATAAGTCAATAAAAGATTTTTCATTATGCCATAGCTACTTGCCCAAGTTTCGAACACGGTGAACATCAATATCAGCATATTTACGGATGACACAAGTGAACAATTCATCCTAGAGAAGCATCTGCTAAAAAGCTACTATCCTCGTTTAACGCGCTGACTTTCTTGAGTTTGATTAACCAATATTTGAGCTAAGAAAACCTTGCTTATATATTTATTTATTTATTTATTCATAAATATTGAAACCTGGTGTGAGAACATTGCAGGAGTCAATCCCAGCAACAATAATAAAACATAAACTTCAACTGAACAAACAAAATGAATCATAGCAGCAAGAAAAAAATTCAATTTAGTCAAAACAGTCAATGAATAGAAATACGACTCTGACGATAGCTGAAATAGACAGATCAAAATGAAGCAAGCCCTTATACCATCAGAAATGTCTCAAAGTTGCGTTATTGTTCTGAGGAAAGAGGGTTTAAAATATCGCGCGACTCCTTTGCCGGAGAGCACTTCAATAACTTACCATTGCTTTTTACTAAAATAGAGCCACGAATCACAAGCCACCGATAGATCTCAATTTCTTTTTTTCTCTACTCACAAAACCGTCGATGTTCCAAACAACTGATGATTTCAAATTACTTCAAACGAGGTCTTTCTTTTCCCGACTCTTTTTGATCCTCCTCAACAGCGCGCGCCATTCTTTGGAGTCCTTCACGCTAAGAAATCTGATGCGTCCACTTTCCCGTGAAGCACTCGATAGAGTCGGTCGCTTCGCTTTCTGCTCACTGCCATCTTTGTCTAGTGGGCTGTAAAATGCGTTCTGAAGGTGCGCAGCAGCTCTCTTCTACAGAATATGAAATGCCGCGCCTGCGTCGACAGCCCAGTGACTCAGCGTTTTTCGCCTTGGTGATGAGTGCTGGAAAGTTTTATAGGGTGGAACTTTGGCGAATGACGAGGCTATACTTTGTCTCAGTTTGAGTCCAGACCAGATGTATACAGATTACACCCAAAAAATAACTAGGTACCATCACTCGCTACCCGCTCAAAAAGTAACTAAACACGTTACTCATTACCGATTCTCAAAATGGACGCGTTACTTTACCTCAAATTTACTGAGTAATTTTTGTTGTTACTTTGACGAAGAAGTACACAACTGCTTTTGTTTTGTGTTGCACTTACGCACTAGCTGCCTCTCGAAGTTTTCATCAGTCATGCTTCCACGCTTTCTCGAGAGTGCATCTCCGGCGACGCTCACGAGTCGTTCTACTGACGCGCTTGAGGAAACGGTAGTGTTGTGCTTCAAAAAGAGCTGGTGAATCTATGATTTTCCCTCTCTCTCCTTCCCTCCCTCTCACATTTTAGAGTGCAGCTCTTAGGTGCCAGTTTCCGGCTTGAGCGGCGTCGCCGTTGGCGTCGCCGTCGGCGTAATCGCGCGGTGCATTATGGGAAATGTCCCATAATGCACTGCGCAAGCCTCCGGGGTCACGTGACCCCCCAGGTCACGTCACGCCTCCAGGTCATGGGACCCCACCCAGGTCACGTCAACCCCCCCCCCCCCCGCGAAGGAGATTGAAGAATGAGGGAGGAGGGAGGGGAGGGAGGGAGGAGGAATATACCT
>JAZHYW010044897.1:0-32410 GCA_037355805.1 Ixodes ricinus | reverse complement strand
ATATTGGCTGAAAGTTACAATTACGTTGAAGCCTGTGATGGCGATCTTCGTTGTCTGTATCTAGTAATGCCGCAATTTAATTTGGCGGAGATCGATCGGCGATACGTGTCCCACGACGTCTTTCAGTTTTCCTGAAGATGGTTTTTCCCGCCATTATTAAGGAGAAAAAACGGCATATAACCGACGAAGTTTCGCATCGTGGTGACATCGCGTCACACGTAGTGACGTCAGCGTAAGCCACATACGTCACATCACACCGTCATGCGGCGTGGCATCAGCGTTATGTGACGCAGAGTACCATGACGTTACAGTGTGTGACGTCGCGTGATCTCGTGCCGTGTGACGCAATATTAGTCGATGTCGCAGTGATATGTCAGGTCACGGAATACGCCGACGTGACGCCCGCAGCGAGCGCAAGCAAAAGATCTTGCGGGCCCCCTCTACACTACGTCTCCTTTGGCCACGAACAGAACGAAGGCGCGCGATCCTTTTTTTACTTTTTCCTACACTACCTTCCCTCCCTTACTTCACCGAACCACCGACTCCGCCTGGCCCGCGCGAACCCTGCGTTTCCCGTGAGATCGGCGTGCAGTTTTATCGCTTCGCTCCTTCCGGCGCGCCTGCTTCCAGTACAAAGTGGCAGAGAAGGCGTGCAGCCGTAGCCCCCACCGCCCGAAAGAAAAGTGCTTCGCTGTGCCTGCCAGTTCCCTGCTCGGGGCTTGCCAGTGCAGTGCGCGTCCGCGTCGCTGACCGTGGGCCGATAAGCTGACGCGCGCTGCGCAACCCACCGGACGCTATTGTTCTCCTTGCGGACGACAGACCGGCCGACACGGCGAGGCAACAAAGGCCGGATTAACGTCTCTGGGGCTCCGCATAAAGAGAGATCGGTCGCGGCAAACATACCAATGGGGCCTCGCGACACTGCGACCTCGCCGAATCGAAAGAGCAGCCACGCTTTTTTCTTCTCTTGTTTTCTTGCCTCAGCCTGAAGTTGTAGCGTTTGTTTTGATGGGCGGGCTGTCACGACGTGATCTCAGGTTTCAAGGACTGCTCACCTAGCCAACTATAGGGGGCGCGGGGTTAGGCTCCGTTGGCACACTGACTAGGTGGCGCAAGCCAACACCCAAATAAAAGCTTTCCAGCTGTCTTCATCTTGTCCGTTTATCTTATGGGCAGGTATTCGTTCATCTCATTGGAGAGTTCGGCAATACGTGCTTCTACAGCAACCACGCTTCAAAAGCCAGTCTGGCCGCCGTACGATGGAGCACTTTTCTTTGGGACGGAGAAAGTGTACATGGGGGAACATTAGTCTGGCGTGCCGTGGGCACACCTTGGCATCAGGGGGATCTACACACACCCCAGCAGCAACAATAAACTGAACATAATAATGGCACGCAGTCAACCCGCTATTAAACGCTAGGAAGAATCCGCTGTATCAGGAACAAGGGCAGGCGCGACCACCGACCACGTTTGTCTCCGCTGTGAAGCACCTGATCTGAACCTCACTCGTTTTTACATCAACGAGCGCAGCAAAAAAAACAAAATTCCGCTTACTTGCGGAACATTACTAAGTTCTCCACTTCATGTAGAGAATTTAAGATATATGCAGGTGCATTTTCGATGATATATGTGTGACCTTATTAAGACACACACGCATCAAACGCCAATATCGTCGCTTCTGGGCCTCTCACAAATATCGAAATCTTGTAAGAACTAAGACGGGGCTTATGGACATTGCGCAAAACCTTTGTTTTTAGGCGGAAACGAGTGGTAGTAGGCGATCCCCAACGTCAGCAGCATATGAATAGAAATAGCGGCAACTGAATCCAGCTGGAGTCACGGCGTGTTCTATGGACGCCAGTGGTTTCCTTTGAACGACGCTTGGGGCGACATTGCACATGGTATCATCGCCAATATCATTATCATCATACACTTCTTTTAGCCATTGAGTATGATTGCTGCCAAGTTGCGTCACACAGGTGTCATCCCCAAATATCACATCACGTGAAACGGTCTAAGAATCACGTGAAACCGTCATTTTAATTAAGGTATACTCATCAATTGGGGTCACTTGCAGAAACCATCTACGTGTACGAAATTAACCCTCGGGAAAGCACTTTTAGTGCTTTAAACAACAAACTTCGGGGGAGTTAACTTTTATCGACCCTTTTTTCTTTAGAGGGAACGTTCACGTGCTAGGAGATGTTGCGCGAGACAATAAATAGGAAAAGAAATACACTCGATAACCAGACGCGCATCGTTAAGTAATCTGCAGGTCGTACTCGATGCTCTGCAGGCTAGTGGCATCGGAGCTGTTTAACACGATGATGATATTAAGCCGACAATCGAGGCAGAAGAAGGGAATTTTTTTTCAGTGGAAGAGAAAGTAACAGGGGCAGACAGTAGAGGCGCTGGTTCAGTCCTCGTTACTTTCTCTTCCACTGAAATCAATTTTCCACGCTCCCAGTCTCAAGTCGATATCATCATGGAAAACTTCCAACTAGCTCGCCTGCGCACTGACCTGCACTTACGGGCTATAGTGCTGCTGGCCTCTGCTGAGAGGCAGTGTATGTAATACATCTCACATTATCTCGCAGGATCTTTTTTTTTCTCTTTCTTTTTCTCTTAGGCATTGAAAAGTGTAAGTCGTTTAGCACCAGGCCAAAACGTGGTAACTCTTAGTATATAAAACCTTATAGGAAGCGCAGGTCGTGACCAGTCCCGATGAACCTTATTATCAGCAGCGCAACCACATCTTGACTGACGGATACAACTGATGAGTTGCCGAGGAGCGAACAGCTAGAAGCGTGGAAGAGTTACCATAATTCTGTCACGCAGTGCATTTCTTAAACTTTTAACGACTTCGCCGTCGTATGGATGGATGGATGGATGGATGGACGCTGAATGGCTGCACCCTTTATAACGAGTGGTAGCTTGCGCCACCTGAAGCCTAGAAACCAAGCATCTCGATTAACCTCCTCGTCTCTCTAAGCCAATTTGCTCCCCCCCCCCCCCCCCGCATTTTTCAAGCTATTGCACAACCACCACGGCGGTGTGGGACATCGCCAAAATGGCCTGAGTAATCGGGAAATTTCTTTAAAAAACATCAGCCTTGCTTTGTTCTTCCGGCGAGGGATCGCCAAGTTTCCCCGATCAAACTATAGTCAGTGTCACCCAAACACCGGGCCCCACTGGAAGACAGGGTTGAGTCTTGGCCGGAGCCACGCCAGGAGGGAGTCCCGATTTCCTTCTGTCCCGCCCGTCTCCAGCCGTGCTAGTCAGGTCTTACTTCATTCTTTTCCCTTGGAATATTTTTTTGCCAATCTTCTAATCCCTGTTTGCGACTGTAATCCTTTCCTCGTGGTGTCAGCTGTTTCCACAGCTGAATTGAATTTTCACGCGGTAGTCACTGCCCTAACTCGCGGCCAGTCCCGGTCAATTCATGGTGACATTGAGGTACGTGTTTTGTGAATGGGTCAACAACAGTAAATGACAACCTTAAAGAAACGCTGGGCGTCTCCTATTAAGTCTCACACTGTTCTTTTTTTGTTTTGTTTTTTGTGTGTTTGTACTTTCTGTACGTTGTACATAACTGTTTTAGGTGACTCGTGATTCTTATTTTGGGGTTCGTATGAGCTTATCGGCTATCTCTATTGATTGAGGGGCTTTAAGAGGATTCCTGGTACGGGTCACGCCCCCGGGCGTCACAAGTTGGCAGTGACCATCGTAGCAGAATCAGTCAAGCAGTTCTTTCTTTTTTTCAGGTATTTTGTAGGACTCGGTCTGATAACTTCATACTAATGGACGGTTTGAACAACTGATGTTGAATCATTTTATTTCTTTTTAGAAAAAGACAATTATATAAATAATAAAACGTTATACATATGTGCGTAGATTTCACTGCTTTGGGGAGCGTGTTTCGTTATTTCAACGAGAAGTTTTTTCGAATGACTTGTGACATCATCATCTCCAGGGCATTCAAGGATAAGGACCTCCGCATACACGCGCGAGAGAAATGAAGCAATATATATAAATATATATATATATATATATATATATATATATATATATATATATATATATATATATATATATATATATATATATATATATATATATATATATATATATATATATATATATATATATATATATATATATATATACAGTAGAATCTCGTTAAACGGAAATCGCTTAAACGGAATTGTTGCTTAAACGAAACAACTATCTCGGAGTTGTTTGGTTTTGTATTCATGCAATGTAAAAGTAATCCCGTTAATCGGAACTCAAATTCTCGCGCCTCCGGGTAAACGGAACCGAAAACGAAACTTTGTCGCCGACATATTTTTCGCTATCGCAGAAAAGAAAAATAACTCTTGAGTAATAAAACAGTATTAAAAATGTTCTTAATATTTATTAGCTTTATTGCCCAAAATTAGCATGTACGCATGGTTTTTGGGAGTTTTCTTTCTCATTTTTTACGCATAGGTGGCTATGTTGGGTAGGCTTGGCTCAACAAGGCTTCTGCTCGCATCTTAGGCCTAGTGTCCTACTTTCTGCGATGGCGGCCACGAAGCGACAACACCGTGCGCTCACGTTAGAAAAAAAGATCGAAGTCATTAATGATTTCGATAGCGGTTGCTTCACGAAAACGGCGCTTGCAACGAAGTATGCCATTCCCAAAAGTAGCCTGACAAGGATTCTTCACGACAAGGAAAAGCTGCGGAGTGCGTTCAGCAGTACGCAATTTGGACCAAAGAGGATGAGGCTGCGACTCCCCGAACACGAAGAGCTTGAGAAGTGCTTGGTGTTGTGGCTAAGAAGAGCCCGGAGTGAGAACCTTCCCGTCACCGGACCCATAATTCGTGCAAAAGCGGAAGAATTCGTTCTTCAACTCAAGATCAGAATCTCAGAGGATGCTCCGGATTTAAACAAACCGATTCGTTTTTCCTACTCAGTGAGTGATTGTTTTTAGAGACACCCTGGAGAGCAGGGAAAGAGGGAAATGGAGAACATGAATATTGCTTCAACGTTTTTACACGGTTTGTGTGAATATACAAAAGCAGCAATTTGGTGTTTTTGTCATTATTTTGCCTTCTACATTCACTTGCTGGTGTTTACAAATTGTGCACTTGTGGAAACAGCATTTAAGCTGGCATTCAACATTTTTAGTGTACCTACACTACATACTCTCAGTAAATGAAACTCCTGATAAATGGAACAGATTTTCCTGGTCCCTTCAGGTTCCGTTTATCGAGATTGTACTGTATATATATATATACGTGCTTTCATAAATGTGACGCCTTTCAGACACCTGGTGTGAAGATGTAGTGTTGAATGAATTATGCGTGTAGTAGCTGTATATATGAGCCAGAATTTTTGTCGTCGGATCAATTAAGACACCGCGGTTCTCTAAAAATAATCACATTGTCAAAACATTTGTTTCACTACCCTGATTTTCGCTAAAAAAATAGCGTCGTGAAAGCAAGCGTTTAACAATTCCAAGGCAAAAAGCATGCATTGTAATAAAACGAATTTGTCCGACGTGACACTCCGCAACGCGTCACGCTCACGCCAATATCCTCGCCAGCCTCATTGTCGTACCTCAAAGTTAATTTTTAAGTCGAATTATATTTTGATTGGTCCTCATCGTGCACTTATACCTCCTCTATGTTTCAGTGATTGGTTAATTCTTAAGGTTAAACCACGAGCATTTTTATGGTGTAGGGTCAAAGCGCGCAGTAATGAGGTGAACATCAATCGGTGTCACTTCAATGCCTATACTTTGTTTACCTAAAAAATACACCTAAATATATCTCATTTTTCTACATAATAAAATGGAAATTAAAAATGCTCCGCAGAAATCGGACTTTTTTTTTAATACTGTTCTTGAGAAGAAAACAAGTAAATGTGTTTTGTTCCAAATTTAAACGATTAGTGCGGATACTATTTCGGGTCGTCAGCTTTTCTTCGCGTTGTAGAAACGAATCGCCATTGCATCTACTTTCCAGCGGAGCAAGCATTGGACCAATCACTGCGGATCACGATGCGTCAAAAACGGTTGGACTGAAAAAAACCATTAGCGCACATTCTACTTGGACGTCCAGTGTGTCCACTTTTTTCCCAAAGCACTTGGGAGACGAAAAGGCAAACAGCGCACAATAAACGGGGACTGGAGGAAGTGTAAACAGGACAAGCGCTGACTCTCAACTGAACTTTAATTACATGAAAACAAAACAAAGAAAACAGCCACTCCGCCCACGTCACATGAGACATTCACCACGTGTCCAAAAAACAATCTCTTTACTACTTAAGCCAAGTGACGTTTGACTAACGCAATTGGCGCCTGCTTTGATAATCGCATGCGCCTCTAAAATTTCTCTGTTTACTCTGTCCCTTCCATAGCCAATGATAGCAGTCTTACTGAAGAAGGGTTTGCACCCACATCCATGACAATGCAATGGCAGATGCCCCCCTACAGCTCCCACCACTGATCGCAACGACAAGTCATGCTCCCGCAGTCTGTGATTAACACATCTGCCCGTTTGACCGACGTAGGCTTTTCCACACGTTAGTGGAATCGTGTACACAACACCCACCTTGCAAACAACATATTGATTGTCATGCTTCACTGAGCAAGCGGGGCCTTTGTCCTTCTTATCGCCAACTCTCGCGCACAGTTGCGCCAGCTTACACGGAGCAGAAAACACCAATGGCACATCGTACCTCGAGGCAACTTTTTTCAAGTTGTGTGAAATTTTATGGAGATACGGTATTACGAGCGGTCTCTTATTTGGCCTTTCCCTCTGGGGACGGGGTTCCCCCTTGAGTTTCTTCAGCAAACCCTCCGCAACGCTTAACAAAACCGAAGTTGGGAAACCTGCCACTGTCAGTCTATCAACCTGCCGGGCAAAACTATCGTTAACCACATGATTACATGACTTCTCGAGTGCAGCTAGTAGGCATGACGAGGCAATGCTTCTCTTGACCAGTTTGGAATGTGATGAATCATAAGGAAGAAAACCCTTCTTTGGGCGTGGGTGATATGACCAGCACACGTGTTTTGCGATGAACTGTAATCTCAAGTCCAAAAATTGGAGGTAATCCCCATTCTGGTTGCTGTTTTCTTTGTTTTGTTTTCATGTAATTAAAGTTCAGTTGAGAGTCAGCGCTTGTCCTGTTTACACTTCCTCCAGTCCCCGTTTATTGTGCGCTGTTCGCCTTTTCGTCAGTATGAACCAACTAACCCACATCGCCACCCTTATTCACTTGGGAGAGCCAATCATTGCAATCCACGGAGAAGCTGGGCGAATGACGACATATGACGAGCTGGAAATCACGTAAGCACGTGAAACATCTTTCTCAATGTCACAGCACAAGGTCCTGTAAACATATTTTGAAACCCCGTCTTCCGGCAAGCTTCCTTCGTAGATCTCAGCGATTGGTTCTCCCAGTTACTTGTCAGAGAAAATAGACACAGGGAGCCCTAAAGAAACCACGAAACGGTTTTTCTACTTTCGCTAAATGCTACCTAGAAGCACACCCCAACATTAATAGCGGAATAAACTTGCCTTAGGCAGTGGCGTACTAACTTGTTCTTGGCTGAGGGGGGGGGGGGGGGGGGCAGACCAGACCCCTCCCCCGCCCCCGCCCCCCCCCTCCCTCCCAGGGCCGGGGGGCGGTGCCCTTGGTATCCCTTGGGCGCCGCCGGCTAGTGTTTGCCCTGCCGAGTGGCGGCTGTTTCAGGGGGGGGGGGTGGGCAAACACATGTTTTTTCCCCACTCTGAGAACTGTGGGGGCAAGCGCCCCCCTTGTCCCCCCGGTTGGCGCGCCATGGCCTTAGGTTTTCTTTCCAGTCAAAGGCCGTTGCCCAGAAAATTCGAGAAACATGAGCATCGTTCATCGCCTCAACTCGGTGCCGGAACAAGTGGTCACGTGCATGGCCGCCGCCAACGTTAGTCCTAGCCACGCGCTGAGGTTGGTAATGTAGAAAACGCGCGCTGAGCTCAAGGCATTGTTAAAGTTCGGCTATTCTTATCTCCGCAGTGGTTGGACACAGCCACTACCCGAATGTCCGCCGATACATTGATTGTTACGAGCCGCAGTCGAGTGCTCACGCAGTTCTCACGTGACCGATCCGTAAGCCCCGCTCGACAGTCGTCAGACGGGTGTTTTGGATCGCACAATTACGTCATCAAGTTTTGCGAAGGTGAGACTGAACGAAATAGTTCCCTTTCATCCTCGCGATTTCATCGCGACCAAGAAGCTTCTCAGTCAGTGGTGGTCTGTGCGAGTATGCATGGGCCAGACAAGGACAAGTACGCCTCTGCAGAGTCACCAACATTCTAACCCGATATCGTTTCATGACCCCTTAATCCGAGGTCGCATTGCTTATACATCATACAGAAGACAGTCTGCATACAGATTCGAACGCGAGTCGCCGTGAGATCCGTGCTTCGAATGCCGCAGGGCAACGAATTCAAGCTTAGGTGAAGCTTGGCACGCGGAATTCGAACCACGGATATCGCGGTGACTCGTCTTTGCAGACTGTCTTCTATATGATGTATAAGCAGTGTGTCCCCGGCTTTAAACGTGTCTGTAGTGCACCTAAACGGGACGTGCCTGAGATGGAGGTCGCCGAGAACTTGTGCAGAGGTTTCACCCAGCAGCCAGCGGGTTCTCATTTATCGTTTGGTTCCATGCAAGCAAGTGTACCACCGTCGTCTTACGATAGAATGAATTGTGCTCTTTCGGCCAGATGATCTTCAGACAGCTCTGTCTACAGTGAAGCGGACTTCGACTCCGGGACCTGACGACCTTTCGATAGCACCCTTGTAATCTAGGCCCACGAGGCCAAATACAACTTCTTGATTTTTCAACAATTCATGGGAGACGGATCAGGTACCATCAGTGTGGAAGAATGGGCGTATCATACCCATTCTCAAACCAGGAAATTCACCTTACGACATTGCTTCTTATAGGACAGCAACTTTATCAGGCTGCATTGTAAAACTAATAGAGAAAATGGTACATTTTAGCCTTGAATGGTACACATCGCGACACTGTTAGCGCGAACACGACATCGGCGCATTTTCACATTTTACTTCTAAGTAGTATTGGCGAGCACTGAAATTTTATCGCTTCCATTATAGAACTAAATGAGCTCTTTCCGAAGCAATAATAACTTGGATGATATCCCTTCGTTTTAAAGAGAAAAACTTCAAAAACCGGCGATCGCTTGTTCGCGATAACAGTGTCGGGCTCTGTACCTAGAAAATACCGACCACTATCCGGACGTAATGTTTAGATTTCGACGTAGCCGAAGTTCCCTGGACAACGTCATAGACCTAGTAACCTTCGTAAGACAGAACAAGAAACAATGACGAATAACTACAGCTGTCTTTCTTCGTGTCATGGGTGCTTACGACAACGTAACTCATGAGGCCGTTCTATATGCGGTAGAGAAGCTTGGCTACGGTGGGAACTTATTCTCCTGGTTCGATAGTTACCTCATTAGTAAGATCTAGCGTACCACAAGGTGAGGTATTAAGCCCAATTTTGTTGTTTAATCATGTTTTGATAATCCATACGCGAATTACCAACCACGGTACACGCATCTATTCATCCTGCTGACATTTGTATCTGAGCGACCGGTGTCACACGCCCTCAGATACGGACAAGACTATAAAGCTCTCTAAAAATTATCCATAAATATCTAATCCAAAGTGGACTTCAAATATATCAACTTTCAAATCAACTGCGATTACGTTTTTTTGCAAATTCATGGACCGATACCCCGTTACTATTTGTGGAGAAAAACTGCTGTACGTTCAGAAGCAAACGTTCTTAGGAATATACTTTGGACCGACGCTTAACGTGGACGCCTCATGTATCCCGACTAAAAATGAAGCTGACATTCAAAGTGCATTTCATGCCTTTCCTCAGTGGCATAACATGGGGCGGAACTGTTAGATGCTTACAGCGATTGTTCGAGGCCTTCTCCTTCGGACTTCTGAGGTACACCTTACCGGTTCTCAACAACCCCTGCATTGGTAATATACAAGCCCTACAAAGCACCCAGGCGCAAGTTCAGCGAACCTGTTTAGGGCTGCCACGCTCTGCTTCCACGCCCAAAACAATTGCGGAAGCTCGCAGGTTCCCAAGTGAAGCATACATGGCACAAGAGGCACTGCAGGGTTGTACTCGAGACACCTCACACGACATCTTCGCCATCACTTCATCCTCACCATACCGCCATGGACATTCTGAACTCCAGAAGTAATGCCGTACATCAAAGGCATTCATAAGAAGTCATCAGCTCTATTTCCTGTACTGAAACAAGTGGCACTAAGGGTCATGAATTAAACATACGGCTTCGACACATGTGTACACCGACGGGTACTCTTCTCCGGAAGGATCTGGGAGCTGGGATTGCAATACCCGCCCACAGTCATTCCTTCAGTTTCGAGATATAAACACAAAACGACATCCACGACATCTTAATTAGCGGCCATACAAAAAGCAGTAAAGTACATCCTGTGTCAAATACCGCAGCACTAGGCCATCTTCAGTGACTCGAGACCAGCGCTATACAAATATTTCAGTCTTGTATAAAGCCTGATGCGTACGGCGTTCTGGCATACCCAATTTGCTGCACCTGCCACCGGGCCCTCCACCAGGGTCATCACGTAACTCTCCAGTCGATACCAGGTCACTCCGGTGTCGCCCGCAAAGGAGACTGCAGATAGTGCAGCAAATGCAACCAGTAACGGCAATGAAATAGGTATACCCTACTCCAGGTGTGGCGCGAACGCTCTGTTCACGACGTGGCAAAAGGAATTTCACCAAACCACATGGATGAATCCACGCACTACCACCATCCTAGGCTCTATACCTCCTGGACCTTCAACTTGCATTCCGCGTTCCATCTGGACTTTCAAGACAACTGGAGGCGGCCCTGCACCGACTACGCCTTGTGTGGCATATACGCCGCAGTTCCTATGTCATATTTAAAGGAGAGATTCCTCGAACTGTGCAAGCTGCGAAGGCGATGGCCTTGTTGAACACACCCTGCGTGAATGCGATGAATTCAACGAGGATCGACAAGTGCCGCAGCAGACATTAACGGCGTTGGACTCTGCGGCCTTTCACGCTCATCAAAAGTGTTTGGCACCTGGGGCACATCCTGAACAATTCATGAAGGCCACGAGGGCCTCGATCGTGTTCCTTCACGAACACGGAATTATCGGCCGCTTGTATGGTGCTTAAAAATGCCTACGTGTGACTGAACATTCTTACCATTGCCCGCCCTCATTGACAACTTCACCCCCATCTTTCTTCCTCATCGTCATGCCCTTTCCTTCCTCCGGCTCCTTCTCCCAAGTACCAGAGTAGCCGTACCAGAACCCACGTCCGGGTTGATCACTCTGTCGTTCCTTAATGAACTTTCTCTCTCCCCTCGGCTTTAGGGCGCGCTGTCACACTGCTGATACATTACACAAGGAAAGCCCACGGACAATCTCTGAGGTTTTCCTTTAGAGCTGCAGCTCTTAGGCGCCTGTTTCCGGCTTGAGCGGCGTCGGCGTCGCTGTCGACGTCGGCGTAACCGTAAGGTCACGTGACTCCCAGGTCACGTCACCCTCCCAGGTCACGTGACCCCCCAGGTCACGTGGACCCTCCTCCTCTCCTCCGTGATCACGTGACCTGGCGGAGGAGGGAGCAGGGGCATACCCTCCCTCAGTACCCTTCCCCTCCTCCTCCTCAGGAGCTGCGTTTCAATTCGGCGTTACAGGGAGCTGTAAACGGCTTTCATTTTTTGAATGGTGGTCTTGTAACATCGGTCATACGAAAACTGTGTGCAGACCTGTTCGAAGCATGCATCTGTATCAATCAAACGTGCGTCTGTGTCCGCTGATAATGCGGAGCGCAAGTCGTCTGCCTCATGCGCTGGAGGTCAGTGGTGCGTCAGAACGACGCCGAGTTCTTGATTTGACTGATGGACAAAAATAGGGGTAGATCTTAATGCTGGAGATCCATTTGAGGTCTACCCACATATTTTTTTTCAATCAGCCAATGAGAGCTTGGCGTCGTTCTGACGTCACCGCAACATTTGCGCAAAGACGACTTGCCCGCCGCGTTGTGTCATCGTGCCTGCAGCAAACACGCTGTTTTTTTTCTTTTTTTTGTATGATGTACGAGCATGTGGTCGCGGCTTACATATATAGTATATATATATATACTATGTATATATATGCATATGCATGCATGATATATATATATATATATATATTTTTTTTTTGTACAGTGTGTTTTTTTACAGGGACAGGTTCGTCGCGTCGAAAAATCTTCCACCGTAGGCCTGATCCGAGGCGTACGTCCGTCGACCTTTGTCTAAATATTATGGTAGGCCTGTTGTACTCCCTACGGCGGCGTACGTACGCTTACAGCTGCCGAACCATCTGGACGGCAAAAACAATGGACCGCGTTCTCGGGATCCATCTCTGCCAGACGTCCGCGGTCCGTCCGCGTTTCTCGTGGAAGAAAACGAACGAATGGGACCACGGTACGACGTACTGAACTCCCCAGCGCCGATTTTGCCGAGGGATCGCTCATATTAGGCGAGGCTTATAAAACAACGCTTTGCTACACCGATATTTATTTTAGATCTCATTACCTTTGATAAACACGTGTTACTAAGATCTCATTACCTTTGATAAAACGTGTTACTAGTGTGTTTGCAGCGACTTTCGTAATTTCACTAGTTCAACAACGCCATGCTGATGACAATGCAGAAACTGTGCTCGATTCTGAGCGTCGGTGGCAAGGCTGATGGGTGCGCCTCCACAATCGCAGTTGACTTCCGCGAGAGCAAATTGTCGTGTCTTTGTTTCTCGGAATTTAAATTAGAATTCAGTGTGGTTATTTTTTGTTTCTTTTGTTTTTCACGTATTCAGTGTATTTAGGTGTCAAATGTCGGTATCGGTGAAAAAAATAATCGGCGTTTATCGCGATTTACGTTGAAGGGAACAGGACGTGGACATGAAATTGCCCGACCTTTAGAAATCATGCGTGTGCCTCAAATATCAGGAATACGCCCCGACACTGATAAAAAACAAGACAGATAAACGATGTTCTTTCCGTAGAAAAATACGGCCTTGAGGACAGTTCAGTAGCGGTTGTACTCCGTGTCAA
The DNA here is from genome assembly GCA_037355805.1 of Ixodes ricinus. Lineage (NCBI taxonomy): Eukaryota > Metazoa > Arthropoda > Arachnida > Ixodida > Ixodidae > Ixodes > Ixodes ricinus. Next base: position 19,219 of record JAZHYW010044897.1, on the reverse strand, counting down.
CGCAAAATAAAGCTGTAGATAAAGACTTCTTCCAGTCATGCTTGGTATTTTTTGAAAAATTATTTATAGACAGCTTTAATTTGTGTTTTCTTTGTGTGTGCTTTCCTAATCTCGTTACAATCATCTCGGGGGTTATTTTTCTGGGTTTGTTTTGTATGTACGGAAAACACAAAAAAAACACTACTCATAGCATAGTCCGGCCAGCCGCCAACGAAGACCGACGTCTGTCGACCCACAAGACAAAATGAGCGTTGTTCTTAACCCACCCTAAATCTTCCGCAGAACTGCTTGCTCGCAAACATGTTTGTGTGTGACGAATATCTGACTTCAGTGTTTAAGAATAGGTTACACGCAAGGCTTAGTTCACGTACCCGCGAGTTGGGTTTGGTGTGTATGCGTTTGTTCGCGCGAAGAAACCCCGACCGTATAGCTTCACTTCAATGGGCGTATGCAGAAAGTGTTACGGAAAGATTGCTGTGGATATGTACGGTTACGCCTAAGTATTTTGTGTTCCTTGCCTGCTCGCTCGTCTATTCATCAACAATTCTTTCTTTATACCTTTTAAAATGCCCAACACATTGGTGATTTTCTTCTTTAAATAAATCTACTTAAAAAAACGGTAGGCAAATGCGCTTTATATAGCCTCTGTTTAGAACATCTGCTACACGTTATGGCCTTCGAGGTAATACAAAAGATAACAAATACAAAAAAAAAGGCGACATCAGTTGGTCGAAGAGGCACTGTCACTTACCCCAGGTAACCCGGAGCCGAGTTGCGACGTAGCTGAGCAGCGGAAGTCACGTGACTTTTCGCGTCACGTGACCCGCGGTGCTGAAATCCGCGGAGCAACCGTCTTGGCGTTTCTAGCTTTATCCCGGCAAGCGTTATTCCAGCTTTCCGTCCGAACACGTACCGTGCCAAAGTGAACTCCGGCGGTCGAAAAAGGCGGTTGTTTGCCGTTTCGTTGAAACAAATCTTGTTTCTTGTTTATTTTTTGTTGTTTTTGTGCGTTCATTGCGTCATCTATTTTATTTTTACTTTCTGGGAAAAGGGGTTGCACGCCTCTGCTCGCCATTGTGAGTCGGCATTTCGAGCGGAGCTCGTACACACATCTGGGGTTAGACGACAGCGGTATTCGCGCTGCCCTCTCGCTCGCAGGTGCCTCGGTTGTGACACGTGATTCTACTTTATTTTCCTCTTTTTTTTTTTGGTTTTTTGTTACTCATATTATGTTTTTTTATGTTTGTTTTTTCTACTCCCGCTATAGACGCTTTCAGGCTGCTGTGCCTGGCCGCCGCCATAACCGACCTTCAGTTTTTGTTTCCACTTGTTCCGTTCGCTTCACTTCATCATTGCCACAGTAGGACAGGTTATTGCCACTTTAGGTGCTACTCTGTCCTTCTCCCCTAGCAGGGCCGTACCTAGAAAAAAATTTCGGGGGTTTTCGGGACAACGGCGGCCATTTTGAAAATGTCTATTGTCTTATTTTCGCCTATGAATGATGTGCATCAGTGGCATATAATGGAGAGTCATAGCAAACCGGAGAACCGGTCCCGGTTTGGTACCCGGTAGCCGACCGGCGCCACTGCGCGTGCGCAGAGGTAGATTAAAATCGGCTGGCTGCAAATGCACCGACCATGTACCACGCACTATACTATAAAATATTTTTTCGGGGGGGTCAGAACCCCCTAACCCCCCCCCCCCCCCCCGGGTTACGGCCCTGCTCCCCAGCATAGACCTTTGTAGAGGCTTGTCAACGCCCGCTTCAGTGTCTCGGCATCTCGGTAAGACAAGAGAAGATCGACAATGGCGGCTCGATCTGGCGCGTGTTTAAAGCGCTTATATTTAAGAAGAAAACGCAGTATCTCATTCAGCGCGGAGCGAATATAAGAACCTCAGTCCCCCCCCCGTACTATTTACCACGTTGAGGCGGACTCAGTGAGAAGCTGACGTGCATAAGTCAACGCGCGTTTTCAAACAAATCCGCATTTTCCCACATCAGGAGCACTGCATGCCCAGAAAACCAGATTTGCGAGAGGGAAGGCTTCTTCTGCGCATGCGCCCTGCCGACAGCAAGGCCACCATAGCGGCGTGACGTCACAGTCGCGTCGCCATCTTGAGTCGCGGAACTTCGGGAATGAAGCAAAACCCATTTTGCTCTCGCCAAGTCACTTGAAGAGCTCACATTTTCATCGCCATTGTCACACATCTTAGTTTATGCTTTTTTGTATTTTTGTTACTCATTCCAGGTTGAAATGCCTTTTTGTGTGTGTACGTGTGTGTGTTCCACTCTTTCAGATATGAGAACTGCGAGACCGGGGACAAAACTAACGAACAAAAAGTCTACAAGCTCGTTGTCAGGCCGCTTTTAATGTCACAACTAGCGAGCGAACATTTGCTGGTAGGCAATGGAAGGTAAGGGCACCGCATAAGTCTCTTGTTATTGTACGCTGAACTTCGAAGGGACTAATCTCTTCCGATCCCGCCCGGTGACTCACGAGCGCGAGCTCAGTTCGTCGCCCGAAGCCGCGGTCGACGGACTTAAAAGGGTAGCCAGGAACGCACCGCGAAAAGAGCACAGGAGAGACTAAGTTGAAGAGAAAGAGCGGCTGTGATCTGAGAGCAAACGACAATAGCCAAAGGTCAAACGAGGGTGCGGACAAGCTCGTGCCCTGCAGCCAGCGTAAACGAGTCGGGATCGCGGTTGAACTTGTGTGCCTAGATCTGAGAGTGTATCCAACCGCCCCCCATGGGGGACACGTGGTCCACGGGTCGCGTTTCCGAACCGAGGCACGAGGAGAAAGTCCCGAGCGCCCATCGTCTGCGTGCGTCTTCGTTCGCTTCCCTTCTGGCCACGTGACCAAGCTCAGCAGGAACCGTCCGCCGTTATATTACGAACGCTCTCGCTTTCTCTCTCTCTCTTGAATCTGGGCTCTCTGGGTCGGACAGCCGGAGTCAGGACCACCTGTCGTGTTCCCACCGCGGTCAACGGGGATGGGGACTTTCCCTTCTCGCTCGAAAAAGGGGAGAAGTGTTCCCCAGCCCTCCGTCAAAACCGATCCATAAATAAACCTCCTCCCGAGCTATCCCCCGATTGAGACCACCGGCAAATCGAAAACAGCGACGATCCCCCGCACTGACTGGCAAATGTCAGTCTCCTGATGGTATAAGTTTGATTCGCGTAAATCATGTCGTTGTTTTTCGTGTGTGCGCTTACTAAAAGAAGCCGTCTTTGCCTCCCAAGCGACTTGCGGATGCTTTCTTGCTACAGACCCTCCGCGATAAAAAGAAAACAAAAGAAACAAAAAATATTAGTTGTTTAGACAGCAGGAGTTTAGTCTGCCTGAGTATGGCGTCACTGTCATCCACCGCAGGTGAGAAATTTAGCCAGAGCAGTACGACCGCTGGCATGGAGTTTTAATGTGCATCACGCTGTAGCGACACACGCCGGTCTGCTGCTCATCTACGTCGAAACGGGCAGGTTGTGGAATAATCCGGGAATCCCTGCGTTCTGCAGTGCGACCCTCCTTGCTTGTTTATGCCCCATTTTTGTAGTGTGCCTAGTGATGCATAACGACGGATTAGGTAGTTTGAGGAGGTTCTTCTACGGCCCTATTCACCATATACGAAGTGCTTGCCCGTCTCGCAGGAGTATTAGGGAATATTTAACAAATCTGTCGCAAACGTACATTTTAGCTGAGCACCAGGAGAATTGGTGTTCAACTATTTCACGAACTTTGCAAAGAGCCGTGTTATGGTAGCGCTAAACTTAAAATGCAATCAGCGCCTCCTTGTGGTAAAAAAGAGAATACCTACAGAACTTTTGTCCAGAAGAGTTATGCGCATGTGCAGGTTCTCCTAGAGGAAACTGTGAAAGCTCGAACTGCCGGTTGGCGTCCGGAACGGCAGTTACAGCTACCTTTCCTGCACTCTTCGTAACTCAGATGAGGCAGAAGAGTTGGGTCAACATTCGTTCAGCGGAGCCAACCGTAGTTCGAGCTTTCATCGCTTGGTGTCGCCTTTATGAGGAAGGAGTCCATTACACTATTGACTCCAATGTTCTTTCGTTTAATTTATGATTTCAGAGCGCGTTGATGAAATAGTTTATCATCAAGCAAGCACACCGGCCACTCTGGAGCATTCTCGGCGACAAACAGTTGGCGTCCGTTTTCATCGATACGGTATCCACTGTGCTTCGAATGAAACACCAAGAAAATGGGCAACTTTCCCGAGCTTATAAGGACTCCAACACGACCAAAACTGGAGCAGGTTGTTTTTCCTACGGAAAATGCAATATTAAGGTCAACAGGCTCGTCACAGTTGGTTCTTTGCTGTCACCATAGAATTGTGAAGCAATATCGGTGGCTCAAGTTACGATTGATTATCGAAGGTGGCGCAATCCTCACTTCTCTCGAGACATCAGTGACCTTGACTTTTAGAGCGCAGCTCTTAGGCGCCCGTTTCCGGGTTTTCGCGGCGTCGGCGTCAGCGTAACAGCGCTAAGTTTGGCGGGAAAATTGACGTCACGTGACATCAACACCAATGCAGTTCTTCCGCTAAATTTAGCGGGAAAATGACATCACATGACTTGGTGTCACGTCACCTATGAACAAATTAAATGTCCCGCTAAATTTAGAGGGAAAATTGATGTCACGTGAGTTCAAACCATTTATATTTACCCGCCAAATTTAGCGGGCATTTAATCTTAACTGTTTACATTCACGGCTACTCGGGCTAGTATTTTTTTATGTGTGTGTGTTTTGTGACTACATGAACATTCGACTTGAAATTAGTCGATCCTGTGCCCTTTCTAGAACAAAGTTGCCAATGTTTCGGAAGCTTTGACCTTTAGAAAATGACCGCACACCACCCGAAGCGTACGACTGAAATGTCGGGGCAAATCCCAAAGCTTTATCAAACCGGTAAGTTAAAATAAATCGGTATTTTCTTTACAACAATGGCTGTTATGAACTCCTTCTATTCCTTGAAACGAAGTTCGTGGTTGATGCTGCGTTTGTTGCAGTAGGGCGTTGATGCGTGCCCGTTCCGTCGATGTTGCCCAATCTCAAAATAATCGCCCACTGCCCGCGGGAGTCGAACCTGGGTCCGCTGCACGCGAAGCTGAGGAGCTACTGCCACAGCGTTGACAACCCGTTTTATGTATATTTTTTTTTAGTACCCGATGTTTACAACACGCGCCTCTGGAGAAATACAAATAAATAGGCGATGACAAAACGCCGCTCTTTCCGCTGTCAATGCAAGAGTTCGTGCCGAAAAACAAGATTTCACGTGCTAAAAAAAAGAAAGAAGAAAAAACGTTTTGAACAGAACGGTAAGATGTCCATTTTGTTCCGATTGCTTTTTTCACGCATCCCACGATGCGTGAATGCGACGTCCATTCTCAACGACTTCACCGTGACGTGTAGCAGCAATCACTGTGATTGTACTCTAAATTAACACGAAACTGCTCTTGCACGTCTTATTTTTGGCAAAGTCAAGAGTGCAGTGTTAATTTTATTCTACGACAAGAACTCTTCCTCGCGACAGCGCGTGACATTTGAGGCAAATTACCCAAGAAGCCACGAATTGAAATATGCAGCGAGAGAGTGTATATTAGCTGAATGCTTCCTCCGTCTCATGTTCCTAGCTTCGGTTCGGTGATGACGCGCAGAAACTTACCATCGTAAAAAAATGTCTAACTCACTATCATGCTGATACGCTTTAAGCGAACGCCAGCTGTCACTCATTTCGTGGCGAGCTTTCAAAATCAGAAAAGGGTCCTCTACGAAAGTACCTCCCGATTCTCGAGCCATCTCTTACAATTTGAGATTGGGTCACCTTAGAAAGTGCCCGGGGTCTCGTTGAAACAGCGAGGCTCTCCTTCGCACACTCGAAAAATCCAATTCGACTCCACTGCCAAGCTGGTTCTTACCGACGGAAGACTCACTGCTGAGCGAGGTCCCTTCAAACATGGGGGTTGTCTCTCTCTCTCTCTCTCTCTCTCTCTCTCTCTCTCTTAGTTTTTTTTTCCTGTTTTATTAGCTATCTTTGTTTAGGTTCTTATTTTGATTGTTCGTTTTCTGTTTTCTTTCTTCTCTTTCACGCGAGTCAACACGCGGGCGGGCACGCAGACGCGCGCTCATGAACACACACGCCCCAGCGCGCACGCGCACTCGCATAATCACTAGCAGCAGGTACGCACACATGCACACTCTCGGCCATGAACGCGTCGGCACACGCTCACCAACATCTACGCATGTCCGTATCCACAATGATCCTCACATAAACACGCATATTCGTGCCGGATGAACTCGCGCATTTAATTCCCTTTCATCTGTTTCCCATACCAGCCACCAGGCCACGCCAGATTTTCGATGCACGCACGGGATACGTGGTAGCTCCCAGCTTTTCTCCTTCGCGCCTTTTCCGCTCGGTGGCGTTGTTCTCTATGAAGTTACTAATACATACCTGCAGGCACAAACGCTTGCTTTCACATTTCGGCCGCCAGGCCGCGGCAGTTTTCGCCAGCCCACTCGAATTGACGGTCTCTCCTTCACGGTTATTATTAGTTTATTTATTATTATATATTATTATTATTATTAATAATATTGTCACGGTATAGCGTCGTCTCTTCCGAAGTTGCGAATACATACAGGCACGCACGCACGTACGAACGTCTCCCTATTTCTTTTTTTATTTTATTTTTCTTTCCATCTCTCGACCTCCGCCACTTTGCGCTCATTTTCCTTCTCCTCCACACACACTGTCAGACGACTCAAGCTCGGCGCTCGAGGCGATCTCCCCCACTCCGAAAGCAATAAAGTCGGACGGCTGTTTGGAGTAGCGTTGACAAGACGGACGACAAGCAGACTCGTCTAGCTCTGCAATCGTCCGCGCACCGTCCAAGTCCCAGCTAGGCCTAAAGCTACAGCTCTGCCCACTCTCTCCGCGGAATGCCGGACGCGTGCTTCTTTGGACGACTTTCCTGTCCGTCGTGGCCAGAGTCAGTGTCAGTTGGAGTCACGCAGAGTGCGGCGAGTCCCGGCAAGCATCTCCATGATATCGCTCTTCAGCCAATCAGAATGCGGCGTTAGCCGATAAGAATGCCGAAGGACCAATCAGGAAGCAGGAAGTGTGAACGCCATGAAGCCACGCCCTGCGGTTCGTAAGCTGTGAGGGACTATGCGGAGAGCAAGTTCGTCTGGTTCTTGCGCAGGAGTTCCGGTGACGTCAGAACGACGCCGAGCTCTGATTATCTACGATTGCTAGAATGACGTGGGCAGACCTCGATGTTAGATGCCTTGAGGTACTACCCACTATTGTTTTTTTAATCATTACTCAATCAATCAATAATGAGCTTGGCAATTTGACATCATCGGAACACCAGTGCACGAAGCAGACGAACTTACGCTCGGCATACAAGTTCTGCATTCCTGTGCGTGCAGTTTTCGTTCACCACGTACAGTCGTCGAAGCTGAAGATTGTGAGCATAATCCGTATTCTCCGATTTTAACAAAATAACTCAAAAGTATTGTCGTTAGAAACTGTCAGATGACCAAAATCAGAAAAAGGAAAGAACATACAGTTTGTATCATTGGGCAAAATACGACAGATTTTTTATAAATTTACTTTTTGTTTATTATATAGATATATTAATTTGAAGGCATGGATAACAGTCATGGCGTTACATGATAGAGGCTGATGGGAGTGTTGTTTTTTGTTTGTTTGTATAAGAGTTTATTTGTAACATGACTCATAGAATGTCTCTAAGGGATATGGCTAAAGCGCACTTTATGAAGTGCCTGACGAGGCCACGACGGTGTTAGCAGCAGCAAACAAAAGTTAGGTATCACCTAGATGATTGTTTCGTTTGTTTTTCGGGTGCAAGATAGTAGCAATATGCTGAGATTGAACCAATAAGGTATTATATCTTGAAGTTTGGTGACGTTTTTAATAATAAAATGCACGTTTCAAGTTAGTTGCAAATAAGTGTACTACAGGGTTAAATCTGGGAAATTGTGTTTATGTCAGTGCAATATTACTTGCATCGGTGTAAATACTTGGACATTTTGAAGTCACCTCCCATTTTGACGATTTCGTTGGTGGTCGAATTATATTTACACCCAAACAGGTAGTTGGGGGGGTGAATAGGACGTAATAAATATTCCACTCACCACAATAAAATATTCTTTTAACCTTTTAATGTACAAATAAATGACGACACTTTCATAAGAAAAAGAGGCTTATACGAATGAAGAAGCAGTTCTGTTTTCAGTGCTATTCGAAGTTTCTTTAGACAGATAGTTTCTCTGCATTGGTATAACCGATCTAGATGCATAAAATATATTTGTTACTGTAAACGGATTTTAAGTTGTCATATTGTTATTACGACAGTAAATAGATAATTGTAAAAAAATCGAATCCTGCAGGACGAAGAAAGTAAATTTAAGTGTCACCTTTTCTTTGCTTCAGAAACACATTTTCTACTACGCAACTGCAATTTCTGAGGGTAATAACAAATCCGTAGGGAACGTCCATTGTGCATTGTTTCACTTTATATTTTCCTTCCTGTAACCATTGTTAATCTTATGCGGTCTGCGTCTTGTACAACCTAAGACATTTATTTCTTTATCCCATTGTGGATCCTCAATATTTATTTTTATACCAGCATTACATATAATTTATACAAGATGTCACAAAAATTTGCTATTTCTTCTTTTTTTTTTTTATCGCAAAAAATAAACTAGGCGTCGCCGAACGCTACTTCCCGCCCAGCTAGCTCTAGAGGTCACACCCGATGCCAAAGTTTCAGTCCCGATACGGACACCTTCATTCAAAAATTCTAAGCGATTTTCTGAAAGTTGCAATGGGAAAACCGGCGGCCGACGGAGTTTTCGAACACATGGTGCTCTATGGCGCCAGAAACCGAAAACGCGCAAAAATGGGCTCGCATTTCTCTCACTGAAATTTTCGAGAAAATCACTTATAATTTTTTGAATAAGGTATCGGATCGGGCTGAAACTTTGGCATCTGGATTGTGACCTCTAGCGCTACCTTTGGGCGGAGAATGGGCGTTCGGCGATAGCACAGTTTATTTTCGCGGTAAAGAAAAAAAAACATGTAAATGTTTTGTGTGACGCCTCTGCAATTATAGTGCTGCGGGACAATACCTTGCTTGATAATATTTTCGCCATTGTATTTCAGGTTCCAAACGAAAATTTCAGTACCACTGTCGCATATTTAAAACCTTTAAATATTATGACACTGTTACCTTTAGTCCCCAAGTTTTTGTCTCGTAAACATATTAAAGGGACCATAAAATTATTTCCCAGTTTTTTCCCAATGAAGACCCCAATTAATCTTCAATGTTCATGGAACCCGGAGCAGGAATCCATTTTCGTTTTATTGGCTCCAGTTTTATACAAAACAAAAAAATTAAAAAATTCACGTCTGCTTTCCTTCTCGACCTGACCGGACTCGGCCACCAACATGTGAAGTCACGTGGTCATGACGTAACGTATGCCTTTCCACCGGAAACGGAAGTTCTCCCAGCCGAGCGAAGGAGCCGCTTTGTACAGGAACACTCCGTCACAAGGACGTATACGCACTCGTCAGCAATCGATCCGTCGACGAATATTAGAATTCGCGTTCGTGGCGAACGAGTGCCTTGGATACACTTATCATTGCTCGCGAATGACAAGTTTCTGGAGTCATCGTGTCAGTGCCCAAGCACTTCACGACCGCGTGGTTTCTCATTTTCGCTTTTGAGTTGAGGAAGAAAGCTAAAGAAGAAGTCGAAAAATCATTTCATGGTCCCTTTGAACAATTATATATTTTTTATATTGCGGTTTTAAAGCTTTCTGTGGTCTAACTGTGCATCCATTCTTGTCCCGGATTGCGTTCCTATTTTATTGTTTAATATATTGTCAACTGTCTCGTTCTTGCCGCTATTCTAAAATCTTTGCCTACCAGCCAGCTTTTTCTTTTTTTTAAGGGCGAAATATTTAGTTGAATTTGGTTAATACTCTTACAACCACTCATTTCTACCTTAAAATTATTGCACTAAATATAATGCCATGAATTCTGTGAAAACAGCCGTCTGGCAGAGACGTGGCAAGCATATTTCACTAACAACGTTCTGAGAATTTCTGACATTTCAACTCGCTCGATAAATACCAAACAATGCCACCTACATTACAGTTAACCTTCAAGATTCCGTTTCTTTGCTTTGTTTATTGTACTCGCTATATATATATTTATTGTTTTTTTTTCAGTCCCTACCCCCAACGCTCCGTATTTTTTTTTTTTTTGGGGGGGGGGGGATTTTGCCGACGAAATTATTTGTTCACGTTTAACGCATTGAATAACAAATAAAAACACTCAATACATTTTGAGGTACAGATTCGTATATTCATCTTATAATTAAAAAAATTAATCCTATATATTTATAAAAAAAACGTATAACCGCCATATGTGTACACAATCAAACTGCAATTACGAAACCTTGACGGCACATCTTTTCTTTCTTTTTCTTTAATCCGGATTCTTCGACTCCCAAATCAAACAGACGTACGTGCGAATCCAATTCGAACTCGTCCGCACATTGTCAAGCTCTCTCCGTCTATTTTTTTATTTTTTATTTTCAACAGCGTTTACGTTTGTGCTGACGTCTCCATCTCACTACCCGCTTATTGTTTCTTTATTTTTATTTTTTTTCTTCTTTTTTAAAGCGAACCTTTTAGGTACTTGCATTTTAGACATCGTTTGAGTTTCATAATGTGGCGTAAACACTCAAGCCAGGCAAACATTGATTTTTTTTTTGGCAGACGACATACGAAAGGCAGCTTCGGGAAGACCTGAGCCAAACCACCTAGAAGGCAAAGCCTGCTCATGACGTCATCATTATTGAATTTCCGACCCGCCCCCAAGCGGCAAGCACGCCGAAGCTCAACGAGAGACGCTGCAATGCGACAGACGCGTATTTTTGGCGTCGCCACACTCTAGCGTCGAGCTCCCTGTGGGACGCTGCGAGATGCGCATGGCACTGCGACGCTGACGCAAGGTAGGTGAGTGGACCCACTAGTCCTTTCGTTTGGTGCTATGCGGAAAGCAAGTCGTCTGCTTCTTGTCAGGAGTTGCAGTGACGTCAGAAGACGCCGAGCTCTGATTGGTCTCTGAACGAAGGATAGTGGGTAGACCTCAAAGCAAGCTGCCTTGAGGTCTACCCTCTATCCTTCGATCTGAGCCAATCAGAGCTCGGCGTCTCTGACGTCAACACGACCCCTGCAAAAGAAGCAGACGGATTTGCACGCCGCATTGCCTGAGCACTGTAGCAGCAGATGTAGTACACGGAGTTCCCGAGAAAAGAGTACCTTGTTTTCGGTCCGGATGAATAACGTACGCATCGTAGAAAGCTCTACACTCCGTGAGGATGTGAAGCTAGCGGTTGGGATACACAGAACGCGAAAGTTTGAGAAGATGACGCTTCCTGGATTCGAATATAATTGAAGAAAAACGATTTTTTTTTTTATGAGACCGATGTCCACCTAAGCCGAATGTCGTCAAAACAAGAAATGATATTGTGAAGGCTTATGGGATTCATAGCAGTGAAAAACACGTGTCATCGAGGAAGAAAATATTGTTTTCTTTCATGCTGACAAGTTTGTTTTAAATAGATGCTACAGGAGCCCACAATGCCACTTCTTGTTTTGACAACATTGGGCTTAGGTGGACGTCGGCTGCTAAAGAAACTTCCGTTTTTCTCAGTTATATTTTTACACACGTATAGCGTTATATTTTTCAAACTTTCGCGTTCCATCCGAACCGCTAGCTTCGCATTCCTACGGAGTTTTAGCTTTCTGCGATGCATAATTGATTTACACGAGCCGAAAAACACGTTTCTTCTTTCTTTGGAACTCCCTGTATATTAGTAAACATGCTACGCTGTTGCCTCTTGGAGACTGTCGTCGTAGGTAAGGTTCATAATATGGAATAGATGACCCGTATCTAAGCCCTGCGTGTTCTGTTACTACGTCTTCTAGAACAAGGTCCTGAGGGGAATGCGGCAAATTTCCGCCTGGGAGCTTTAATTAATCTGAGTTGAACTAAATACACGCGTGAGCATCTGTTCGTATCCGTATTTCGTTTCCTCTAGTGTAAGTTAATATACTTTTTTTTCTCAGCTTCGTGCTTAAGCCCAGAAGTGGGAGACCGCCTGCTGCCTTTTGATAATGACCGCGCCAAAGTTTCGCAGCACCTGGTGATCGAAACATTAAAGCTTCCAGAAAGAATAAGGGGATCTGAATGTAAGTGTAAGTGCGACGGGCCGACGGACCCCGGCCAGTCATTGTTGTCATTAAACGTACTCTGCCAGTTGGAGAAATCGTCTTCTCCGTCCTTGTGTTTTGTATTTTTCACGTTTTTATAGTGAACCCCGAGACTGCAGGTAAAAATAACACATACACTGAAAGGTCTAAATATGCACCTTTCAGTGGATGGGTCGTCTTTTATCTGCAGTCTCGGGTTTATGTCATGTTCAATAAAGAGAAGGCCATTTCGCCGGAATTGCCAATGATATACGATCTTCCCTCCTTCGAGTAGAAAAATATCACTAAGTGTCCAAACTAAGCAATAAAGTAACTGGACCTGGTAGGACTGAACCGGAAACCTAGTTCTATAGGGAATATCTTGACAACTATTTTTTCGAAGAAGCTAATTGTTTCAGCAGAATGTCGGTTGCTATTCCAAATAGCAGCCGACATTCAAATTTTTGGAGGGTACCAGCACCTACCGGTAGATGGCGCAAGTGGTCATTGGCCGCGAAAATTGGGATTTTCAGACACCCGCGGAGGTGGCTTCTGATGCTGCATGAGGCGAAGCGATGGAGGTTTAGCAAGCAGGTGTCATCTATACTTTGCGTCTGAAATTAAACTTAATGCGCTTTGGAACACGGCACCTGCCCAGGGTTTTGAGACGAATCGAAACGGCTTGGGACCGCGGAAAGCTAAAGCAAGCAACCCGAAACCGAAAGAGAGGGTGGTGGGTTCATTTCTGAAAGTAAGAAGGAAAGACAGCAGGAAGCAAGTGATGGGAAGCAGGGCACGAAATCTGTTCTCATCGACGGCCCCTCGCCTCGTTTACGATGGCCGTAAAGCTGGTAAACCGGGGAAAGTGCCGCCAACGAGCTTCGGCCCATAAACACAAGAAAATATATAAGGGAGACGAGCAAGCGTAAACCGTATAAATAAATGAAAAAAAGAACGACAGATCGCCAGCCCCTGTCCCGGCTACAAAATTCGTGTATTTGTTTTTTTTTTTTTATATAGTTGTCATTACGGTTTGAACTTTGCTCCGCAACTGCTGTAACTTTACTTGCGGACTTCGGGGATGTTTCATTCATGAACGTTTGTCTGGTGCTAAAAACAGTGTGAAGCGTAGATGAGTTTTTTTTTTAGTCCTTATGAACTTATTAAGAAACAACCATAATAAAAATATTTTAATCGTACGCAAATATATATATATATATATATATATATATATTGGTGTGTGTGGTACGAGGTGTGTGGCGTGTATAGTTGAAACTTTTTTTGGATGTGGACAAGTAGCTAAAGTATGTGTATATATACACACTCCAGCTACTTCTACACATGATCACTTCACATATTTAGTCATTTATGACGTGGCACAAGATTCTGGATGCTCTCTTCTTAAAAACAAATTGCCGCCTGGGTTCTCAGTCATTCTATTTGCAATTCGAGCAAGGCCCATAAACACCAGAAACACCAGTCGCCAGACACGTAGTTTTCCTTACTCCCGTTCTCAAAGCTTTATGTTGTTTCCTCCATACACACTGCACGTCTGTGGCGACTTACGGTTTTGCTGACGCATGAAGGAAGAACTGAGAACCGCGACGTCTTCCCTCTTTCGAGAGGACACCCAAAAACGTGTGCCACGTCATGATAACTGCCTTAACCTGTGAGGTATTTGTGTGAACATGTACCTGGTGTATGTATCTACATTAAGTGTATGTTAAAAGAGTTTTCATCACTCTTGTTTGCTTTTTTAAACCGTGTTCATCGGAACTTAAAAATATACGTCCCTGTATCAGACATTCTACTAAACGCTTGACATAATAAAATTAATTTATGCCAAGGAACACTTTTTTATATACATAAAATATTTTTATACTTTTATACCTTGCCAGTAAAACTGCAAGAAACGCGGTTTTATTGAAAAAACAAAACAAAAACACAGCGATTCTGGAAAGAACGAGATCAGGTGACTAGGGGATGAGATCGCTGACTTGTCGTACATTCAAGTTGGACCTGGTTCGGGTTTTTGGAACTTCTAATACCAAATATTTAAAACGAGCTGACGCCACCTGGCGCAGAAAAAGGGCAATATTTCTGGGATATAACGTTTTATTGTTTCACATTAATAAATCACCCAGATTATTACAAGTATACACATGTCCCATTTTATATTGTGCAAACGTTGATAATATTTTTTTAATATTAAATAAACTACTTTATATATATTATTTATTTAAAAAATCGACCTTTTTTGTAGTAGGCGTTAGGCAACAGTGCCTATCAGTCGAACTTTGTCGATGTTTTGATAAAAGTTTCGAAGGTTCGCCAAAAGATCGTGGCATCCTTACTCCCGATCTTACTGAGCTTTAATGAATTGTACGTTATATGAACGCATTACTGTCGCAGAGTGCTGCAAAAGTTTTGTTACCCGAATGGCACCGCGAAATAAAAGTTATTGATCGTTAATAAAATAAAATCAAAAGCGAAAAGTGCCGACTGGAAGGGGTGGCGCTGGAAAGTGTCACGCCACAAGCTCGTTAGTGGCGCCCTCTCCCCAGTCTCAGTCACGCATGACCGACCTCGTTCGGAGTCACGCCTAGCGATGAAAAACAATGCTTCTCGAACGGCGCAGTGGCACGTGGCTGTGTTCGCTGTCCTGGGGTCTTTTTTGATGGCTTGCGTTATGTTGTTGCAGACTTATTGATTCCTTTTTATTTTTAGGATATAATTAGATATATCTCGCATTCACGAGCGGTTTCATACGCATCACACACACACACATCTGTGTTCAGATCGTTTCATCCTTTTCATACGAAATAAACGCTTATTGTATGCAAAAACTCGATGATAAAATCCAAAAGAGTTTAGAGATAAGTTTGTTTCGCGCTCAATGTCTTAAAGGCACGAAGTCAATAAAATAGAGTATTTTTGTTTCCTTCCACTAAAATCTTGATCTCGATGGTATTTGCAGCTTATCCTTTGTTTACTGTCTATAACGTAAAGAAGCTCCATTCCATAAGTCTGGTAGTCTCTATAAGCCGCTTCGCTCTCATCTCTATTTGTTTTCCAAGACAGACAAAAATATTCATCTCTAACTTTATGTATCGCGTAGTACGCTCTAAAAAATTATTATGCGTTCACTTTTCAGCAAAACACAACGCAACAAACTATTGTGAACAGTAGAGGGATCCAAGCCAATGACGATTCTGAGAAAGGCCGGTAAGACCAAGACAGCAAGAGTGTGCGCTTAGGCAAGGACCGCAATATTTCACTTGCGCATTCTCTTTGCACGCGAATCTCGTTTTATAAAACCTAATCGTACTACCGGCTTTACCATTGGCTTTTATCCTTCCATCGTTCGCCATACCTCTAGCTGTCATACCGCGGTATGCGAAAAAAAAGCTAATTTGCTGGTAGATTTTTTGGAGCGCGCAAAGCGTGACACCGTTTTGCGCATAACGATCAATTGCCAGATTAGATATTCGTTGCTTCTTCTTAAAATAAGCAGCTCCCAATGCGGACAGCTTTGAATGCCGAAAGCGATCTGGTCAGGGAAGCGAACTTAAGTTTAGAGTCATGCGCTCTATCAATTCTTCTCATGAGCGTGAAATGCAATCGTGCCGACTGTGTACGCGACCAAGATGTTCGCGTCTGCGCAACGGACTTGACGTTCATAATATCGATCGGATTTTCGTGTTCAGCTTCTTCAGTAAACAAACTAAAAATGTATAACTTTCTTTTACAATTTTACATGAATAGACGACTCAAAGTAGAATTAGCAGGAAACACTCATACTTGTAAATAAGTACAAACGGCAGCAAGGACGTTAGCTGTCAAAGACTTTTTTGCAAAGCACACTGCACTCGCGCACCAGTGCCTCAGCACGAGGTGGTATGCAGCTGGAGAACGTGAGATGGTGTCGCATCCGGCCATACAACAGAAAAAAATCACTGGAAGCCGCTGCGGCTGGTCTGTACGGACCGTCAAATTACCGAACTGCCTCTGTCTTAGCGAACACCAAATAGTTTTAACGCAAGGATCACCTATTAGTTACGCTATCCTTCGTTGTAAACTCGGCATGCACACCTTCATTCATGTGCGCGCCTTCTGTTGCTAGTTGTTTGTTCTCGAACCCATCTTTGTATTATTCCCTGCACATAATCTGCATCCTTTATTATGTATTCTTTCTTGTTCTGGACGCACTATTCGTAACTCTGTACCTGAAAGACCAGGCAATCCTTCATTGAAACGAAGCCGTGCGGTTTCAGTCTCTCCTCGATGTCGTTGTTCTCCTAGAGGATACATTGCTGTGTTGCTGTTTGTCACCGTTCTCATGCCGTTGACTCATTATCTGTTATGCAGCCCGTATTCAGACCTCCGGTTACCATGTTGTTTGTCTGCTTCCTTATCCTGCCTTCTCTGATCATCTGAAGCCGTTCTTCTGCTCTCATCTGGATCATATAGACGTTTCTTGCACAGGCCCCAGAGTCGCTCGTCACTACGTTTCGTCTGACCTTCAAATCGCTCAACCAGACGCCAAGTGAGGGTGACCAGTCGCCGATCTGGCCACATGCGCGGCAGGGTAATAGACATCTAGCGGATCTACTTCCTGGCGTCAATACCTCAGCATCTCACACAGCGAACTGGCTCTAGTACAAAAATTGAATGTGTCGTCGTATGTCGTGGTCAGCGTAAAGCGATAATCCGCGAGACCTTAGTTAACGCAAAATAAGCTTCAGCTTCAGATGCTAGCGACATCTGTAGCCTGGATGGCGGACCCAAAATCAAGGCTGCCAAGATTATCCGAGCTTTCTCTGGAGCTCCCCAGGAAGCGCCTTTCCGCCCTCCTGCAACAGTCTTGCGCAGCTTGCTGACAGAGCAAAGCTAACAGCGTACGTGAGCTTCCGAACACCGAATCGAACGCTGAGGAAGTCGCACTTTTGAATCGTGACGATCGGCAGTTGCGTCTGCTCTGCATACGAGCCAAAATGGCGGCGCCCAACACGATGTCGGGGAACTGAGTGCCGATACTCTGAGTAGAGCTTGTTTAGTGGCTTTGCGGAGACCTTTTTTCGCGTAACTCACCACCAGATTGCTACTGACGCAGCCTCGACCTGATGTATTTCTGGATTGCACGCTGACACAGGACGCGCAACCGCCGAGGGTATGGACGAAAGGCTTTAGAAACGGACGTCGTGCGTGAGTTAGTCCCCGAGTGTTTTTTTTTTTTGTTTTTTTTGTGTGTTACAATTTTCGATAAATTCACGGTTGTCTGGCTACCACTGCGTCGTCGTCGGGTGCACAAATAATTTTCATAGCTGAAGTATGCGAGCTGAGCTCTTACATGTTCCCAAGGATTCTTATTTATAAAGTCAGTCGATTGCGAGGGTGAAACGTGGGGGTTTGTATCAGACTCGTCGTAACGTTCATACTCACGACTACTTCGTCTACGACAAGCGGACCTGATTCCAACCCAGTGCCGGTGCTCCGGTTAGGTTATCACTGTAAGGCACGCTTATTGCTCATGGCATGTGAAGGTCATCGAACGTCTACGTGCCACCACTCAAAATGCAGCTATCAAATGCCGACAAGCTTACCTGCATAGACTACATTAAACTGCTCGTATATTCCTTCGTTGTGGAAATTCAATCAAAGCAACTCCACCGTCTTCGTCTTGGTTCTTAACCAGAAGGCAAGGTGATGGTTGGAGCCACAAATTGAGCTACACTTAGAGTAGCGGCACTCTTTTCCCCGATCTGCTAGTGGGAGCCGCCATCTTTATCCTTTGTGCGGAGCAGACGGAACTCTCGGTCATCACAATTCACACATGCTACTTCCTCATCCTTAGCTGTGGTGTCGGGAAGCTCAGGATGATAATGTTTTGCTCTGTCGCGAACTGTTTTAACATTTCTGGAGGACGGAAAAGGCGTTTCTGGTGATTTGAGATAAAGCTTCAGATAACTGGCAACCATGATTCTAAGCACCAAGGTAGCTGAAGTGTAGTTACTTTAAGCGTAGCTTATTTTGTAGCTCTAGTGATGGCCTGTCGATTAGCCAGTTCGATTGGACCAGCCAAGTTCCAGCCAAGTTATTGTAGCCCACCATAGCCAAGTCTAGCAAAACTGCCCCGTACTTGCACCCAACGTAACGTTGCCTACACCGTTGTCTACCCTACAACTGTGCTGCCAAACCAGCTAGCATTTCCATGTTAAGCCAATAGATCGGCGTCAACAGCGCCGCAATTCTCAAAATAAAAGCTCCCTTAAAAGCAAATCCATACCTTATGACTTCCCGGTCTCGTTCGAGAAAGTGTTAGAACTTTCAGTTGCAGTCTTATATCTTGCTTTGTTTCATGCCCCGCTTTGTATATTTGTTGTTGTTTATTACCTCTCCTCGCACTCGTCTTCCGACTATCCCCTTTGTTTTTTTTCTGTTTTTATATTATTTCCTCGGATCTAACCCCGGGGGCGAAGAAGAGGAAAGTGTTTGTTTTGAGGCTTCTTCGATAATGAACTCGGTCTCCGTCGAAGCAGAGGGAGTTGAATATTTGATTTCTCTGTGACACTCCACGACGTTGCGGACGTAATCTATCCCAGAGAAATTACGGAGATCATTTTTGTATTCCTTTTTTGCGAGGCCGTGATCTAACTAGCGACGACAGCAACAGCGCGTGACCCCCAAAGCAAAATTCACGTTAAACTGATTGAAGTGGATTCATGCATGCCATGGCAACGTAACAATAACAAATACCTACATGCCCCAGGCCTGTTGCAAATGCTAATAAAAAAAAAAGAAAAAGAAAACCTCAACTTAGAAAGTTTTAATCAAGATGGCAGCGATACTTTTTTTAAATTTTTTTTGGGGTTGTTTTTTGTTTCTGTAACACGTACGTTTAGCGTTTCGCGTGA
>JAZHYW010044891.1:0-31132 GCA_037355805.1 Ixodes ricinus | reverse complement strand
ATTTGCAACGACCAATCACGCGATTAGTGATGAAGATTTATTCGCCGCTTATATCTGGTCCGGTGAACAGGAACCTGCGGTATCGCTAAGAACGCAGAAGAACTCGCGCGTCCCGTGCAAGGTTTTCACCAAATGCATGGCAGAGCGCCCGTCGGACGTGGGGCTTTCAGTTTTAACCTGTCACGGACTGTAGATGCGAACGGAGACCTGACTACCATAACCACTTGCTCTATTTTTTGTGTGTGTTTGTTTTCTTTGTCAGGTTAGACCTAACTTTCGACGAGACTGACATCATCGCGACGTGGGGACAGATAACGTTTAACTTCGGCTTCCGCTATTACCTGAGCATCGTGTGCTCCGGTTCCACCGCCGTTGTTCTTTCACGGGACACACCTGTACAGGAAATGGTCGACACTCTCCGTAAGCATGAGGTACAGGCATTTTCAAAGCTTTTCAACTATGATGAACTAAGATTATAATTGCTAAGATTATAATTGCATTATAATCTTTTCAACTATCTTCCCTAATTTCTTAACTAGACTTTACAAATGTAACAATTCATAACTGAACTCAACATCGGGTAAATAATTCTTAACCAGTTCTTAACTAAACATAATATGCAACTTATTCTTAAGTGAGCAAAACGAATGTAACTAATTCTTAACTGAACTTAATATGCAATTCATTCTTAACCGAGCCAAAATGAATGCTAACTAATTCTTAAATCAACTTAATATGCGACGCATTCTTCTCCGAGCAAAACTAACGTGACTAATTCTTAACTGTACGTACCTTATCAGTCTGAATGCGGGTTGCCACAGTTGTGACCGCTTACGACCGTGTGCCTTAAAACCTCGTAAAAATTCTTACGACGGCGACAACGACGACGACGACGATGATGATGATCTTGCGGCTCTCTTTCCTTTGGAACGGTCGGGCTCTAACTGAGTATGTGCCCAAGCCTTGGACAAGAGATCACACTGGCGCGTTCTATCCAGTAGCCGTGGAAGTTGGAACAGTTGGCATTTCTGTATAGTTCCTTCCTTTGTTTAGATCGCAGCTTTTAGGCGCCCGTTTCCGGCTTGAGCGGCGTCGCCGTAGCAGTCGGCTTAACCACGCGTTGCATTATGGGACGTTTCCCATAATGACGTCACACGTTACGTCACGTGTGACGTCACGATGGTCAAGAGGGTCAAGAGTGTCACAATAAAATTCCTCGCCAAATTTAGTGGGAAATGTAGCGAAAATTTACCGCTAAGTGGGACCGGAGCAAGAGAGAAGGACGAGAGGGGAAGAGGCGGAGGAGGGGCATTCCCTCCCTCCGTTCCTCCCCTTCTCCTCTTCAAGAGCTGCGCTCTAATTCGGCATTACAGAGAGTTGTAAACGTCTTTTCTTTTTTTTTCTCTGGCATAACACTTTCTATCCTGGCTTGAAAAAGTTGGTGACGCACATGTTGATCTCGCAGATATCGAAAAAGCATCGCGCTAGCGAACATGACTTCCAGGATCACCTCGTAGAATGCGCGCATCACGCGATGAAAACGCGAGGCTTTTGCACATCGCAAAGCCTGACGTTTTCGTCGTGGGATGCGTGCCGGGGAGAAATCCCCGGGATTTCTCCCTCGTGTGAATACCCCTTAAAGAGAGGGTCCAGCTTCAACCATGGGGAGTGTTTGCAATTTACTGTAAACGCCTCCCGCGTAGAATAATCGAAAATGCGCATGCGCTACGTTTTCGCGTGGCAAGGAGTAAAGCAGGCGGAAAGGCGGTGACGTTCGCAGACGATCCAGGCTTCCTTGCGGATCGTTATCGAAAACGCGGCCCATAGTTCACGTTACTCCGACCGAACAGTTGGAGACTCCCTGTAGTTCAGGCTCTCTAGTGTCCTCTCGTCGTAAGAGATCAGATGAACTTGGTCGTAAGCAAACGCGAGTGTGTTAACGGGGACTTAGCCTACCAATTTTCTGTGATATCAGGCTTCCCTTGGCATGTACCGGCAAATGCTCTAACATCCGTTTTGTGATCCTATCCAGGTTACCACTCTTTCCGGACCAGTCGTAGTACTGCAGCAGCTCATTAAAGAATTGCAAAGGACGAGCGCGAGGCTCGACAGCGTGACCAAGGTGGAGGCGTGCGGCGTTCTCCTCTCGAAACAGGCGACCAGGGAAATTCTTTCCACATTCAATTTGAAAGAGTTAAGGAACCCCTATGGGGCCACGGAAGGTTGCGGCATTATCTGCACTACCCTGAAAAACAGCATCGCTTGCGACACAATTGGGTTTCCTGTGCCAATGACTCAAATGAAGGTAACATATTTTTTTTCGTTTACCTTCTTTGGCGCATTTTTTGTTTTTCCAGTTCACAACATTTTTTATACGCTGAAAACACGCTGACACTGTCGCTGGAACCGGACATTAAAACTGAGAAAACGATCGGTAGAGAAAAAATAGAATGGGCTAGAGACTCGTGAAGCTATAAGTCGGAAAGCGAGGGAGAGGAGGAGATGAAAGGGTGCGGTGACGTCAGTGCGGCAAGCTCTGATTGGAAGGATTAGTGGATAGGCGCAAAGCGTGTTTCTATACCCACTGTCCGCCCTTAAGTCATTAGCAAACATGTGCGTCGTCTGCTTCTTCACAGGGCCTGGCGTTCAAACGCCGGAGGCCTGCGTTCGACGTTTGAACAACGAGTATAGAGACAGCGGCAGCGAGACTCTGCGTCGCTCGTCAAGCATGCCTTAGGCAGATCGTGTTCTTGATCAAGTGCATGAGAGAGTGACCACCAATCATCCCAAACAGAGATCGGCGTTTTGACGTCACCGCGCTGTCCTCTCCTCCCCGCTCTAAGTTTCTGTCCACATATGGAGCGCAAGTTCGTCTGCTTCTTTTGCAGGGGTTGTGGTGTCGTCAGAACGGCGAGCTCTGATTGGTTCTTATTGAAGGACAGTGGAGAGACCTCAAGACAGCTTGCTTCGAGGTCTACCGACTATCCTCAAATCAGAGCCGATCGGAGCTCGGCATTCTGATGTCACCACAACCCTTGCAAAAGAAGCAGACGAACTTGAGCTCCACTATAGGCAGCGACAAGGTGATAACGTCAGGGCGTCTCTCTTGGACGCCCGGCCTCCAGGACGCGATCGTTGCCTCTTGCAGCGTTCTGGCTGCGCGAACACGCTCGAAGCTCACCAAAACGCCAAAGTGTTATGAAAGGTGAGACGCTGGCGCTGGATGCGCGAGCTTCTTAACCTCCTCCCTGGCGTTCTCATCCTGTCAGCAACTTTAGCGCTTAGGACACAAAGTGGACATTCTAAGAAACGCTACTTCAACAAAGACTATGCTTTAGAGCCCGTTTCCAGGCGTAGAGCGTCGCGAAATGTTGTTACGAAAATATGATTACACGGACAGATGTCTTAACAGGATGCGCTTTGTTCTTCGACGGGGAATCAAACCACGGTGATCACGTAATTACAATAGGTTACGTCATCGGTGACTATGGGTCTTATGGCTAGTCTTATCATAAGCCACATGGTTGTTGCGACTATGAGTCGCGTGACTACGTATAATGACTTCGCGCAATATCCCTCTGTCACGTCGAGTGAAGTTACTCAACTATATCTTATGTGAAGGCATAGTGTGTAGTGATTACGTTATATGACGTCACCATAGGTTGAGACAAACCACGGTTACTGATGACGTAGAAGTTTATACCACCTAATGTGGGAGATCGCTAGCCGCTGCGGCGGCTTCTTATAGGTAGGGTCACGCAGCGCAGTACGTTGATTGTGTAACATTAGTTTTCTACGAAATGTCCATGACTTCTGGTAGAGTGTGCTTTGGGAAACTGGGAGGTGTATAAATGACAGGGCACGTGAGCATGCCATATATGTCAGAAGCTCCCCATCGGGCAATCTCGCCATTTACTGTGATGGTTGCCCTTGTGTGCCTAATATTGAAGACACAAAAATTGTAGGAAAACTTGGATATAGAACTGGAAGATAATAATTTGAGGCCTATTGCATAAAGAGTGGTTCACACACTTGCGTGAATCCGTCCGAGTGTGACTGCAACGGCTTACAACGTTAATCTTTTACGATCGCGATGGGATGGCAACAGCTGCCTCGGCTCCAACAAAACGGGGTAAAAACCGGTTTTGTTGGAGCCGACGCAGCTGTTGCCATAGCAACCCGTAAATGGATTAACGTCGCAAGCCGTTGCAGTCGCACTCGGACGGACTCAACGCAACTGTGTGAATCGCCCTGAACAGTGATCAACGAGGATAGCTACGCAAGTGCACCATCGGTGCACCTACTTGAGAAAGAGTTTGCTTTTCTGTGTCGGGAACCTGATTGCGTACACAAATGTAGTGCGTGTGTTTTCAATAAACGATCAGATGTAAGTGGCGCTCGGTCCTCTCCCTTTTTTTTTCGTGTCCACGTATTATTGAGGCGCTTTTCTAGTTAAACATGTACCAACTAGCTTCCTTAGCAATTTTATTGCTGTAGAAAACATATGTACAGTGCTCATCAAGTTTACGTAGAACAATCAAACTGTGTGTTTTTTTATGGTAGCCATACCCTAGAGGTACGTCACGAAACCGTCGCTCAGCTGCCGCCAGGATATCGCTGTCATGAGAACAGTTCGCGCGTTCCGTGAAACTTTGACGAGCACTGTACTAAACTTCATACTTCGCATAAAGGTAGAGACGCCGTCCACTCGGCACCGGAATACATATAAATTTCCCTTAATCCTAGTGATAACGAAGGGAGACACCTTACGTGCTGCGTATCTTCCAACATCAGACATGGCAGGGCTCAGGAACAGGGAATTAGGCCGAAACTAAGTGAAGCTAAAATACAAGTATCAAAAAGTATTGAAAACATAGTATCAAAACAACCAGAAAGGGAATCGACGTATGAAAATCTAATAGGAAATTATAGAAGCATCGGATTAAACAAAAGGGAAGGCAAAAACGAAGACACAAATCAAAATGCTCGTGGGATAAGGAGGTCAAAGGAGATATATTGCGGCGTCAAGAGGCATCTAGGGACCATAGGTGGGCAAAGAAAAGAGGAGCCTTGACAGCTGAAGTAGCATCAAAATGGGAAAATTTCCAAGTGCAGAAAAGGGAGGCATCAGCTTGAATACAGGCCGAAATTGGGAGTGCGGGAGTCCAGTGGATGACAGAAATAAATAAAAATAATAGGAACGCAGCAAAAAGGTTTTAGGGGCATATTAAAGCACAGGGGAGGAAGACGGAGGGTTCCCACACTTACTGACACCACAGGACGGGAGAAGAGTATAGGGGGAAGAGGCACGGCAATATACTAGGCAGACAATCGAAGATTCTTTCTCCCAGCTTGAGCAGAGGGGGACAGTAGATGGCACTGACAGCAGCAGTGTAGAGGAGGAGCAGAAATCTGTAACAATGGAGACGACCACAAGAGAATGGGACAAGGCAGAAAGTAAGGTTCCAGCAGGTACAGCGACAGGCCCAGACGATATATTGATACAACTCATAAAGACTCTAGGAAAAACAAGCAAATCGAAGTTACGGTATGTGCTTAATCAATTAATGATGGGAAGAGAAATACTCTATTATTGGAAACTAAGTAAAATGAGACTAATATATGAAGGCAGAGGAAACAAAGACAACATTGAGTCATATCACCCGGTAAAGATAACTTCAGTTCTGTACAGGTTAGCTATGCAGGTAGTAAAGCGGATAAAGGAGGAATGGGCAGAAAATATGCAAATACTGCGTGAGCTCAAAATGAATTCCAAAGAGATAGAAGACTGGAAGATAACTTATTTGTCCCCACTCAATGAATATAAATAACAATGAAGGACCAAACTCATTTATGGTTATGTTATTTGAACATCAAGGGAGCGTACGATAATCTGAGCTAGGAAAAACTCTGGGGTCAGCTGAATGAGTGTAATTTAGATAAGAATTTTGTTAGGTTTCTTCAGCAGGTCTACACAAACAATAAAGTAGTTATAGCATGGCAAGCAGAAACTACACAACCCGCAGCAATAAAAAGGGGGCTCAGGCAGGGCACTGTCACCGCTGCTTTTCATGATATATCCAAGTGAAATGAAAACGTAGAAATTAGAGCAGAGTAACTTATGTTTTGATGTGAGTTATATGGAAGGAGGGAGAAATGTAATGCAGGCAATACCAGGACTGATGTATGCGAATGACATAGTACTCATGGCAAATAACTAGGATACATTACAGGAACTATCTGGAACCTGTAGAGAGGAAGGCGATACCTTGGGCATGAGTTTTAGTAGTGACAAATCTGGGGTAATAGTGTTTAACGGTGAAGATAGGGACCCTCTGAGAATACAAGATTTTGTAATAGACCATGTTGGAAAATACAAACATCTGGGAGTCTGGCCCAATGAGGCAAGAGAAATATCTAGAGGAACACGAGGAAAATATAATTAGAAAAGTGAAATAAATTCATTTACCATAAAGGCTCAAGGCATACAATAGAATATAAACTTGTTAGGGGTATATTAAAAGGAGTAATGGTACCAGGACTGTCTTCTGGCAATGGGGTGCTATGCATGGATGCAGATCCTGGGAGCACATGGAAAGAGGGAAAGACACCAAATGAGGAAGTGCAGGGGGACGTGGGCTGGTCGTCACCAGCCAGTTTGACTACGCCACCGCTGACGCAATGCATCAAGACAATGTTAGTCTTTCTGCACGTGAAACAACCTTGCTGGAATTGTACGCTTGTGGAGCACGAGACGGCACGAGCTCTCGCGTGCACTGACGTGTGCCACCCGTAAACTAAAGTTATGGCGATGTCACGTATGCACCGAACGCTTAGTGTGATCGGTATATTAGTATGGTGAAATTTGAACAAATGTTGACCTAGATGGATGACACGCGGTGGTCACGGAAGGTATTGAAGTATTTATACATGAAAAGGTTAAATACAAAATGGACAAATTGAACCCAAAAGCTCACATTTAATTACCGACACACTAGTGATGGGGCTGAGCAGACTACTTCAGTGGAAAAGGAAGTGAAAGGGGCAGAAAGACAAATGTGGGAGTTAAGAATGCAAGAAACGTCAGCTCTAATAATCTACAAATCACAAAAACAGGACATAAGAAAGGAAAATGTGTTAAACATTTCACTGGGAAGTTTTTTTACTGTTTGAGGCGAGAACGAAAGTGTTGAGGACGAGGACATATAAGGCTAAATTTCAGGGGACGCACACATCATGTGCTGCCTGCCAAAACGAGAGCGACACACAGGAGCACTTGGTTTTGAAGTACACGGGGCTCCGCCCTGCCTTCCCTGAAGAGGTAACAGATTTAGCCGGGGCTTTGGGTTTTGCTGGCGACGATGGAAGGACGGAAGAGAAAACGACTACAGTCGCAAAGAGCGATTAGACGATTGGTGGAAATTATCTAGGGAGAATTGAATGATGCACAACTAACTAGCACAGCTGGGGACGGGTGGGACGGAGGGAAATTGGGACACCCTCCCGCGAGGCTCCGGCCCAGTCTTGACTCTTAACACTGTCTCCCAGTGGGTCCGGTACTGGTGTAACGCCGAGAAGTTTTGAGCAGAGGAAAATTGGCGACTCTTTCGCCGGGGGGAAGAAATAAGGTGTGATGTTTTCTGT
Source organism: Ixodes ricinus (assembly GCA_037355805.1). Lineage (NCBI taxonomy): Eukaryota > Metazoa > Arthropoda > Arachnida > Ixodida > Ixodidae > Ixodes > Ixodes ricinus. The sequence goes on along the minus strand of JAZHYW010044891.1, from coordinate 23,488 downwards.
CTTTTTTTTTTGCCCGATCGCCCTAAGATCATTTTGGTGATATTCCACACCGCCTAGTGACAGTTAGGGGAGAAAATTGGAGTTAGAAGGTCGGGAGGAATCATGTTTGTCTTTATAGGCTTAGGCTAGGTGACGCAATGCTACCGCCCGTTCTAAAGGGTATAGCCATCAACACCCATCCATTCAGCCATGGTTTCCATAAACCACGTGATCATGAGCGCACTCTTTAGAGCGCAGCTCTTAGGCGCCCGTTTCCGGCTTGAGCGGCGTCGCCGTCGGCGTCGCCGTCGCCGTCGGCGTGACCGCCCGAGGTCACGTGACCTTCCTCAGGTCACGTGACCTCCAGGTCACGTGAACTCCCCGTGGTCACGTGACCCGCAGGTCACGTGGTCCCCAGGTCACGTGGTCCCCAGGTCACGTGACCCCCAGGTCACGTGACCCCCCGAGGTCACGTGATGATGATGACGATGATGATACGGATGCCGATTACGTCATCGGTGACCCTCACTCCGGAGGTCACGTGACCCCCAGGTCACGTGGACCCTCTGGACACGTGACTCCCCGAGGTCACGTGATGATGATGACGATGACGATACAGATGCCGATGACGTCATCAGTGACGTCACTGATGACGTCATCGGCATCAGCATCGTCATCGGCATCATCACTGATGACGTCATCGGTGACGTCACTGATGACGTCATCGGCATCCGCATCGTCAGCGTCATCATCGTTGATGACGTCATCAGTGACGTCACGTGACCCCCCTACCCCCTACCCGAGGTCACTTGGCCCCCCCCCCCGTACCCTTCCCTCCTCCTCCTCAAGAGCTGCGCTCTAATTCGGCGTTACAGGGAGCTGTAAACGGCTTTTTTGTAGGCGCCCCCATGATCGCCCAAGCTCGCCTCGTCGAAGAACGGTCAAAGCCGCTCACGCAACTCGGCAACGCTAAAGGCCCATACGCACATTCGCGTTTGAACGCGTTTGAGTGCGTTGCGGCGTCCTTGCGGCCAGGAGCGGTCGCTTGCGGGGCGACGCGCGCCTTCCCGCAACGCTTCGCAGCGCGACGCAAGCGAGTAGAGACTCGCTCAACTTTCCGAAGCGTTGCGGTGCGTTCGACCAATCAGAAGCCGAGAGAGGAGAGGAGGGTGACGTGTCCGCTCGCGCCACTCGGCCGACTCGGCGAGACGTATCCGGTTCTCCGCTCGCAGAACTTGCTTTTTCGTTTTTGGGGAGCGGTGGGGAGTGAGTCATTTTCCAAGGCTGCGATGGTTCAAGCTTGACAAAACGTCGGGGAAGCCAGCGGGATTGTCCCAAGATCGAACACTTCGACGCTGTGGCTGTGCGCCGCCATGTTGCCTTGGATTTCGCTTACTATTGGTGAGCCGCTAGCAACGATAGCGCGTTCTTATTGGCTCTTGACTGCGGTTGACTGCGTGTCAACGCAACTGTGCGTACAAGTTTGGCGCAAGCGCTCTTCGCAACGCAACGCGTCCGCTTGCCGCTACGGAATGCACTGCGCTCAACGCGAACGTGCGTATGGGCCTTAACTCTATTCTCGCTCTCACCGCCGGTCCTTTGACCTTCCACCCTGCTTCGCCTGCAAGATTGTCCCGGACAGACGGCGATCACGGCAAGTTCGTCCGTGACTCGCTGTCGCTGGAGCTGGTCGGAACCGGGTCGCAGTCAAAATGAACAGCTTCCAACGTTTCTTGATAAAGGGCAACTCCGGCCAAAACTCAAAATGAAATAAATTACTGGTATCGCTGTGGTGACACAAAATACGACCCCAGCCAAAATATTACGTCCGTGGGAAGCCGCATTCTCAACTAATGTCGATAATAAAAATGCGACCCGCCGCGAGCCGCTGCTCCTTAGCGGGCGACCAGCGGGTTGCCGATCGCTAAAGCAACATTGGGTTGTGACGTCAGTATATCGTTCTCTTTTTTCCTCCGGTCCGGACGTTGCGCGGAGTGCGCTTCTTGAACCGCTACCACCGCTACTTCGGCTTGTGATTGGCGTGTTTAGCCGTTGCTTTTATCTGTAGCCCGTGTAGCTTCGGTATAGCCTTTTGTTTATTTGCTTGTAAGGACTCCAAGACTCGTTTTCAGCGAGCAACTCGGTGCGCCCAAGACTGCCCAGCTGTTCCTCGAAAGATGCCGAGTGCAACTTGTAGCGCTGCGGGCTGCTCAAACAACCCGCTGCGCAACACGGAGGTGCTTTTTCACAAGTTTCCAACGGACCGGAAATTGGAGAACGTGCGGGTGAACGCTGCTCGACGAGTGGACAATTTGGACTTCGGCTTTTACGCGCCCGAGGAAAAAAGAACGAAAAAACCGACGAGTACATCCCAGCACACGTGTTCGGGCGCCGCGGCCCGCGCCGGAGAGCCTCAAAGCTTCGTGTCTTGGGCTGACCCGCAGCGCGAAAGCGAGAGGGCCCTCAGTACTGTACGTCACTGGCAGCGAGGCGTAGAGCAACGCCGCTCCATCCACAGAGCCCCGATGACAATTTAGGCCTAGCGACGAGTACGGAAGACCGCACACATGGCGACAGCCGCCGAGTACGGCACCGAACGAGTTCACTCGTTTTCCAGTCGCTAGCTTTTGGGTATACAAGCGACGAGTACGGCATATAGCGCACGCACGGCGGCGGCCGCCGAGTACGGCACCGTACGAGTTCACGGGTTTTCCAGTCGCTAGCTTTTTGCAGTGTTGTAGGCGTTACCGAAAAAAGTAACTAAATACGTTACTCGTTACTTGCAAATAAAAGTAACGCGTTACCGACCTACGTTACCTCAAAATAAAAGGAACGCGTTACCGTTACCGTTACTGATAAAAAGTAACGCACGTTACTGTTGCGTTACTTTTTATTCACGAACTAAAACATTTGCTGTTTCGACGTTTGATATGTGCGTAAGCGCCATAGCTAAAATATGTCCATGCGGAAACTTAATTACCCTCTCTTTTTTAGGGTTTCACCCGAATAGTTACAAGAAAAAACGCGGAAGTATATATGAAGCTGATTTATAACATGTTGGCACGGAACTTAACAGAAGAACCGGCCTCCCTCATTAGCACAGAAATTAAGACCAGCCGAGATTGAAACTTTGAATATATTTTATTCACAACATGTCGAAGTACAGATAGTTGCTGTGAACAAGTTCCTCCGTTACCCGAAGCACACTCCGCTGTTGTACTTCAGCAACAGCTGAATTTCGAAGTTGGCATCTGACATTCTACCTCGCTTCTTGGTAAACACGTCCGCGCCTACGCTAAATAGGCGTTCAACGGATGCGCTCGATGTGGAGGACAGCGGCATTTTTTGACTAAGGAATTTATGACTAAGCACTTAAAACACACAAAAAAAATTAAAATTTAATTTTTTTTTAAGTTTTAGGAAGTAAAGTAACGTAACGTAATTTCGTTACACGTTACTCAAAATAAGTAACGTAAGTACGTTACCCGTTACTTCTTTGGAAAAGTAACGAGTACGTTACTTCGTTACCAAAAAAGTAACGCGTTACCGGTAACGCCGTTACTTGTAACGCGTTACCGCCAACACTGGCTTTTTGGTATACGCACTAACTCTTGCTACATATGCTGGATAACTACCACGTATACAGAATTAAAACAAAATCAGCTTACCTCCTATCTTTAGATGGCTAGCGCAACAGAGGTAGGTGCCGCTCGGCCTGCGTACTCGTTGAACGAGAACGATCCTGACGTCACGTTCACATAGCGGCTGATTTCCAGTGTTGCCGGGGCCTCGAGCGGCTAGTTTCGGTTTTGTTGGCCGCGCCCCAAACAAAGCTTTGAGGCGTCGATATCTTTAAAACTACGCACAATAACGAGAAAAAATTACACCTTGCAATTCAGGGACGCTGACTGCACTAAAAACAGTCATAATCCCAAAATCGAAAGTATGGACCGGAGTTGCCCTTTAACAATCACTCTCATCGTTGCTGCGATCAGTGTCGAAGACTTTAACGAAGCGAGTGATGCTGCATACGTAATCGTCATAGACCGCATGCTCGAAACGCGGAAGGTAAATGAGGAAGCGAAACTACCGCGCCAGTTTCAAAACAAATTTTGCAGGATAATGTCTAGCTTTGGCGTGTCCGGACCGCTTTAAAATGAAACGAAGTATAGAGTGAAAACGCGTGGCTTTTTGCGGCCTCAACACGGGGGGTAGTTTCTCCCTTCCACGATAGCTCGGTGGGGTCGCTACAAGCTCATCCACCGTACAGAGCTTTAACTACTTCAAAGGAGGCACCCCAACCTCACCAGGTTCGGGTGCCTTTTCACCAGGTTGGCATATTTGTTCCCGGGTGAATGTGGAGGCATTTCGAGGTTGGTTAGGCCCGCAGGTCTTGAGGCCGCCTGCCTGGAGAGACTTACGTGGAACACCTTTCCCTCTTCGTCTTTCCAGAAAAAAATATTTTTTTTAAACGCGCGTTATTGCAGTTGTTTAAGATGGGTACATTTAGACACATTTAATTACTGCGGTCAGAACAAATATCCAGGGTGATTCAGACGGTACTGGGACGGGTGGCGTGATCGCGCTCTCTCCCCCCCCCCCCCAATGCCGGAGAGAAATTCACATTGTTCTTAAACGAGAGAGTAAAGGCCGTAAGGAATGTCGCTATGAGTCTGGACGTGGCTGAGGAAAGCCGAGGTCACACTGCTAACACTTCCTACAAGAGACAGTCTGCAGACACTGTCTGAGACGTGTTTCTTCCTTGTACGACGGTCCTCTCATATTGGTCATGCATGGATGGATAGATGTTAATGGTTGTACCCTTTGCAACGGGCGGTAGCTTGCGCCACCTGAGCCTAGGTCTAAAAAGACAAACATGATTCCTCCTCTTTCAAGCCAATCTTCTCCCAGTAACTCTCACCAGGCAGTTTGCCATGTCTGCAGAAACTGTCTGCAAACATGTTTAAAGCATACATGTGTGTGAAGCACACATGTTTTGAAGGTGCTTGAGGCTGTCCGCAGATAATTGTGTCATCATGTCTGCAAAGAAACACTGTGTCTTTTATGTGACGTGTGAGTGGTGTGACAGCGGCTTAATTAAACAATCTCCCAGAGCGTTCTTGAAGATACGCTGCAGGATCTGCGACTTCCCAACTTTACCGGTAGGATTAAGACACGTTTAAATACTTTTCTTTCGAGCTTCTCACGTGTAAGGTATGGGCGGAGTATGAAGGCCCGTTCACAAGCGCGCATTTGCTTGATACCAATTTTATTTCGAGCTCTTGCGACGAGAGAACGAACAGCCACGCTGGCGTCATCTATGCTGTGACCCTGAAACTGCATTTCATGGCAGCGAAGGGTTTGCTGCATTTGCAAGATCAAGTGTATGTAAAAAACGTAACAGTGACTTTTTTCTTCGACACGATGCTAGGTTGTTGACACGGAGACAGGAAGAGTACTCGGAACAGGAGAAAGAGGGCAATTGTACATCAGATCGCCGGTGCTCCTGGCAAACTACCGCAACAACCCGGACTCCACTTCAGTTGTGTTTACCAGTGACGGCTGGATGCTATCAGGTACGCACATAAAATCTAAGTTTTGGAATGAACAGTGCTTAATTAAGTGTTCTAGAAAACTCCCGCCCTTTGTATTCGTTTACTAATGATAGTGATAGCCGTTTTTCTAATGGTTGACGGTTGACTTACTATTTCTTTTAAGAAGCAAAGCAAAAGTAACTAATTATAGTGACTGCATATGCTTGCATTATTTCATTTTATTTTTTTATTTTTGGGTTGTCCGGGGAACATATCTCCCGTTTTCATTCAATCGCTGAATTACGGCGGCTATAGCAATATTGAAAGTAATGTTTGTTAAGCAATAAATCGAACGAAATATGATGTACTTTTACAAGATTGGTTCAAATAAGTGAGGTTGAGCAGTGGAGTATACAGGGTGTTTCAGAGAACGCAGGCCAAATCGCTCCTGCGAAAACTACTCATCGCAACGCCAAAATGCCTGTGGCATTTGGTCCTGGGCCAGGGGCCCATTTAGGAAAATTATATAAGTCCGAGATAATTAAGTTGTTAATTATTTTTGCGTAATTAACATTTTTAATATTTTGTTTTTAGGGCACGGTTTAAATTAGAAAATTGCTCAGCATCATCGAAAAACACTAAATAAACAAATTGCAGAACTATAGAAGGCACACGAAGCATTTTACGGCTTTCTGAAAAACCGCACAAATTCGACCGGTTTTTAAGTTTGGGTTTGCTATCGGAGCGCCTCTCGGCCCCGGCGGCACCGCGCTCCGTGGAGAGATAGTGCAACCAACCTCTGCTGCGCTGTCATCGCGCGACGCAGCAGAGTCTGCGTCGCGCGATGCGTGGAGGATTTGAAGTCGTGGGAAGCGTGGTGGTACACCTTAGTGCACCACCACCTCTTTTCACCCGCTCCAAATGTTTCGAAACTTGACTGATGCATGCAGTTGTGTTCGATGACACTCAGCAAATTTCCAATGACCATACGTTTAGTTTCTCTAATTAAAAAAGCTAATTAACGAAATTCACATAACTAACCGACTTATTATGATGATTATCTTAATATCATGTCCCCCTGACCGCACCACTCATCTGCAGCGACCGCATTATAGTAACTCTACCGGCATTTTTTCAACGGTCTTTTAAGCTTTAAACACCCTCCGTACACAGCGTGCTCTTCTCTGACTAGCTTTCTCCTCGTGAACTTTTCTCTGCCACCCATTTTGTCAGGCAAGACGATTGATGGACGTCTTCCGAAGGGGCGGGGCTATTAGTTGACGAGGCGAAATGACGGCCTGGACGATAGGCGCACCGCCTCTATCTGGCCTTTGACTAAGTGCCGCATTCACTAAGCGATTGTTGAATCGCAACGGCTTTCGGCCTGGTGCTCAACAAGTGCCAACAGTGACCTTCCTAGGGTCCTTTTAAAACACGATATACTTAGATTGGTTTACCGGTGTTATGCGCGATTATTTTACCCGCTGATAGCGAGCCCTCAAAGACCAGGTGCCAGATGACGATGCTCTTTTCACGCTGATTGATGGCCTCCGTCGGGTCGTAGCGGTTGGACGTAAAATGAAACGAAGTATAGACGCCGTTGTATCGTGATTTGGTACGTGATGCCCTACACCGTTTCATAAAAGGCACTTTGACACGAGACGTTGTGCTCGTTCTTGCTGATGTTTTCCGTAGGTGACATCGGATACTATGACGACGCCGGTCAATTTTACATCGTGGAAAGGATGAAGGACTGCTTCAAGTGCATGGGACGTCAAGTCTTACCAACGGACATCGAAGCTCTTCTGCTGAGTCACTCAGAAATCGCTGAAGCAGCGGTTGTTGGCGTTCCTCATGACCAGTATAATGAGGTCGCCAAAGCCTTCGTCGTGCTCGAGCCAGCTTCCCAAAACAAGGCCATAAGAGTCACGGAAAATGATCTGCAAGACTTCGTTGCAGGTATAGTGTATACACGGTGTGAGACAGAGAGCGCGAACGAGAGATCGTCTATTCCTCTTTTTTAGAGCGCAGCTCAATGCCTCGTTCACACTTGCGAACCGGCGGCCGGATCCGCGAGAATTCTGACGCCCGGCGACGAAAGGAAGCAGAATTTCCGGCGGAGAGCAAGATCGCTCTGGGACCAATTTTGAACGCCGCAAAAAAGTTATTTCTCGACCGCAAGCCAATCAGAACGCACGAGGGAAGTGGCGCTTGCTGACGTCAGATCCCCGCTGACGAGCTGGCGACGAGACGCGCGCGCCGGCAATTAGGAGGAGGTTTAGGAGCTCTCGCCAGCTCTCGTCTGTTCGAAAAACTGCGAGGCGCTCGCGCCGCACACTCCGCAGGCGGCAACAAATCTGAACGGCCCGATCTTGTTTCGGCGAGCGAATCCAGTCGGCGGCGAGTGCGTATTTCGCAAGTGTGAATTAGCCATTACGTGCCCGTTTCCGGCTTGAGCTGCGTCGCCGTCGGCGTCGGCGTAACCGCGCGGTGCATTATGGGACGTTTCCCACGATGACGTCACACGTGACGTCACGTGTGACGTCACAAGAGTCACCAGTGACGTCATAGATGACGTCACTGAGCTTTGCATTATGGGTAAATTTCCCCACTGAATTTAGCGGAAAACTTTCCCCGCTAAATCTAGCAGAAACTTTTCCCGCTAAATTTAGCGGAAAAATTTCCCTGCCATATATAGCGGAAAATTGCCCCCTAATTTTAGTGGCAAAATTTCCCGTTAAATTTAACTAAAAAAATTCCCGCTAAATTTAGCGGAAAAACTTTCCCGCTTAGTTTAGCGGAAAGGTTCCCCGCTAATTTTAGCGGAACGAATTCCCCGCTATATTAAGCAGAAAAAGTTCCCCGCTAAATTTAGCAAAAAAATTGCCGCTAAATTTAGCGGAAAAATTCCCCTCTAAATTTAGCGGGAAAATTCCTTCTAAATTTAGTGGAAAAATTTTCCTGCTAAATTTAGCGGAAAATTCTCTCCGCTAAATTAAGTGGAAAATTTTCCCCGCTAAATTTAGCGGGAAAATTTTCCCCTAAATGGGAGGCGAGCAGGAGAGGAGGAGGGAGGGTACGGATGAGGAGGAAGGGCATACCCTCCTCTCCGTGCCTTCCCTCCTCCTCCGCAAGAGCTGCACTCTAATTCGGCGTTACAGGGGATTGTAAACGTCCTTCATCTTTTTTCCCTCTCTCTTACATTCAAAGGACTGTCCTAAAAAGAAAAAATTTGTTCTCGTAGACTGCTCCTCCTCATCACCTATCAATGCCGTTTTATTGGTTGAGAATGTAAAAAGACGCTAGGTGTTTATAAATGTAACGTAAAAACGAAAAAAAAAGATGCCGCGTTTGCACTAATTGCGTCAGGGAACGAACAGTCATGATCAAACTTAACGCCTTCACGCGATGCGTTAAGTTTGTGGAATATTGAGACTCTTTCTTGTAAGACTCCAGTATTATTTGACAGCATATCAACACTACTCCGTCTGGCGTAATTGTCGAAACCATTACGACAGCCAATAAGGCTCTCATTCGCAAGAAATTTCTCAGATCGCGGCGCGGCAGGGTACGTGGACATACTTGTATTATAAATATATAGCGCAAAGGTCATTTACATAAATGTGCAGTTGACGTTCGTGTTATTGATTTGTAATATGCATATCCAACTAGCCCATCGTAATACTTTAGACATAGTTGTGCATTACTCAATTTAGCCGTCCGGTAAATTGGAATTGAAACATACGGCCACACGCCCGTATAAAATTGACGTTGAATCTTCTCAGCCTCGCTTCCCTAGAGCACACTTCATGCTCATTCAATTCATGAAAAAAATAATAGCAAAAATTAAATTTATGCGCCCGGACCTTGAACCGAGACCCTCGTCGTGAATTGTATTCCGGCCGTTGTTGGGGATTGTATTGGGTATTATTCGAGACCTATGTTGTGGATTGTATTAAGTACTTTTTACGACTGATGGTTTGATATTTTCGCAGAGCTCAGGTTCACATGTCGTTCAGGAAGCCTAATAGGTTTAGGTAAATGTCTTACAGTCGTCTTCAGTAAGCATGAAAGGAATTGGTCGATGCCAAAAATAATGAAATTTACCTCGATATTTACATTCAAGAGAGAAGGCGGTTGGACTGAGTGAAATCCGTAAAAAACGCGGTTATAACCAGGAACAACGGAGAGGGCGGGTACTGATACGAGGGGGAGCGTCTCCTGCAGATGGTATGCTGCGAGAGGCTATGGTTTACGCTGTTATTAATATAACGAAAACAAGAATTACATTCGAAGTAATAACAAAATTGAACAGTGTCGCCATTGAGTACGAATATTTCTCCCCATTTGTTTTCAGATCATGTTCCAATCTACAAGCGCCTGTACGGAGGTGTAGTGTTCGTCGATTCTCTGCCGAAAACCGGCACCGGAAAGGTTCAGAAGCACCTTCTGAAGGGAACTGCCTAAATACAAAACATATATTTCCCACATCACACGGTACTACATCCACGCTTCTTTTTCTTTGGGTCTTCGTGTCTTTGGACAGAACTTTAATGGGAACAGCTAATTTGCAAGCGAAACATTAAAACAAAATATTAAACAGCAGTCATGGTCACTGAGGGTTAAGCGCGACGTGGCATCTGTTCAGACGGGTAATGCCCAGTTGTTACGTGATCGTACGTGCATTTATAAACAATGACAGCTCCACGTTGTCGCCAATATCGGTCGTCCAATTGACTTTGTGGTCAGAGGCCGTCGTCTTGCAAACGTGTCTTCGAGTAAAAGAATTACCCCGCGGACACCCAGACCTAGCCTAGACCCATACGGCTCCTGCGCTCGAGCTCTGAACAAACTGTGTCGCCCTCATTTTCTGTAGTTCAAGCTCACCTGATTGGGCCTTGCACTACTTGTGGCGCCTTCGCTTAGCTTTTTTTTCTTTCTGTGTAGTGCTGAAGAACGGAAAAACACTTCTCGACTTCAGAGATCGGCGAGATTCAATGCCATAAGGCAATCGAAAGTGTCAGAGTCATGCCACTGCCGGTAGTAAGCGTCTTTTATCTCTGAGCGGCGACATCAGAATATCTAGCGCCCCGACGCTTACTTTCCTTTATGTTTTGCTTTCTACATGAAAACGCGTGAAACGGCGTCTCTTGGCTCAGACTCTTAGCTTCTTGGCTTTGACCTGTACTTTGATGGCGTTGGAATTCTTGTGGTTTCTTTGTATTTTCCTCGTGATCGCGTTCCGCAACAGGTCACGCACGTTTCTACAGTGTGACTGTTTAGATGCTCAAGTTTGTACAACCCAATAAAAGTCCTAACAAGTCCCTTATTGCAGCGCGCTCTGGGCAACGCAGGAGGCCTATAGACAAAAGATGCCTATGCACAAAAGAAAGACATTCACAAGCATGTGATGACAGCGTTGGTTTCACGTGAATGTTTCGACGACGACTTAAACTGTTGTCTCCCCCACCTTTATTACCCTGCTGGCCCAAAACACTACAACACCGCAAAACGCTAAAAAGAAGTGGCCTCAAACATTCCTCTTCACACCGTTTTATATTACGATTTTCTCTTTCCCTCTTTCGCATTCACACACACACATAAACACACTCACAACAGATACAAACACATGTACACTCAAACAAACATTTCACACTGAAAGACTCTCGGTGAAGCCAGGAATCCAGCCCGTCATGAGCTCGTTACACGGTGCTAGTCACCTCCTCGATAGGCGTCATGGCGGACCTAAAGAGGAGAGGCTCGTGCGCGCACCGAGCCGCCTGTACTGTTCTGGGGGACACCACCGCTCGGTCCCTCGGCGCGCAGTCACACACGTTGTCCTCGCCACTTGGATCCACCATGTCCGCTAGCCCTTCCTCAGAAATGCAAGTGAGCAGCTCTGGTCGCTGGACAATGTCTGCGAGTTCATCGTCATAGTCTACGTCTAGGGCACTCCCGCCGGTCTCAGCTCCGGCCGGCTGGTCCAGGACGTCCACGGACGTGGCCCAGGACATGGTCCTCTGGTAGTGAGCAAGAGACCTGCGGCATGAGCACACGCAGGGCCGATTCTTTTGCACGTCTGCATTGGGCATGGCCACCGGATCGGCTTCATAAGAGCCCTTGAGCCCGCCCGCCTGGTGGCGGTGAAAAAGGGGGCACTGTTGGTCCCCGCAGAAGGCTGGATGAGGCCGCTGATGGTTGTTATGGTGGTAGAGACAATGTGGATGTCCGCAGAAGAAAGGCTCAGCCCTGGAAGCGGGCAGTAGGAAGAGCGTGGTGGCGCCGGCCAACGTGCAAGCCGCCGAGAAGTAGAAGCCTGCTTTGGGGTCCTCTCGGCATTTGCTTATGTAGCCTGTATAAAAAAAACAAAACACCATATCCTGATTAATGCAACTTTAACTGTTCTAAAGTATATTATTTATAAAGGCCGGACCGCATGAAACGACTGTACTGCGCGGGTGGCGTCAGAACAATTACTGTTCACGCAACGCACAAAAACAAAATTGAGCGGCCGGTCGAATCTCAACAGCTGTTCTACAGTGTTCTTCAGTTGCTCGCCACATATTCGTTCTTTGGAGTCCAGCCCAACCCTCGACTGCTAAAAAAGTTTTGAGCACAATCAACCTTGAAGGTATTTTATATGTTAAACCCAAAACCGGTTCCCAGAGAAAGGGCAAACGATCGCTTTGTCTTTATCCCTCTCCAACGTGATTCAGTGCTGATTCAAAATGTAGCTAGTGCATTAGTGCATTATTTTTTTAGTGTGGTAACGTATGCAAGATGAGAGTTTATATGGCATCGAAGCAGTGTCCAGAACAGATCCTTGGCAACGAAGCTGAATCAAAAGAAACAGGACCTCTGGCACCGAAATGAAACTATAGTTTGGGCTCTTTGGTCAATAATTGTAAAAGGTTAAAAAGTCCAAAAGAGGCGAGGACAACTCTAAAACACTGACGGCATAAACCGGCGCTGACTTTCAACAAGAGAGCACAAACTTTTTGTACGTAACAATTTGGAAGGGCATCTTTCAGAACATTGCAAGCGTTGTGAGTGTGAACCTTTGTAAGAATCGACGAACTTTTTTAAAGAAAGCGAAACATAAAACAGAGAGGAAGATTCTAGAGGCCTTATTTAACAAAATGAAAGGTGACAATTGCGTGAGGCCGCCTTCTATCTGTATATTAAATAAAGAGATTAGTCTTTCTTGTGTGACTTTGCATAAAGCGTCGCGTGATTATCGACGTATGAGGGCAGATAGTTTACACAAAAGTGTTTCGATGGGCTTGCAATAAGTCAGTTGAAAGAGCGACTTTCCATGTCGTTCGTGTTTTCTACTTGTCCTCAACTCTCTCGCTTTTTAACTTTTTACCTGTGTCATTTACTATTGGTATGGGCTGTATCTAGGGATCCGTGTTTACGGGATTTATGTTTTCCAACAGATTCGCTGTTTTTCGGAGTCACTTTTTGGTATTTGACAAAAACTTTGCGTTTATCGGGGAACACTTTAAAGAAAATGGGACGCGCGAAGGGGATTTAACAACCTTTCAGGCACATACACGTGACCCATACACTTGGAAAACGTCCCTGTACCAATAGGGGAAAACAAATCGAGATATGGTTTCCAAGAAAGAAGCAGCCTCCCGGAAAGCTCGGTAGACTATCTGTTCCCGATTACCACAAGATAAATATGTATATTCATGAAAATTTTCTTCCTAATAAGCTTGGGTTTTTTTTTGTTATCTTTTTCATTCAAGGAAAAATTTAATTTGGGGTTTATCGGTGTTCTACTGATTTTGATAAAACCGTCTCAGAGGTTCATTTTCGGGGTGTAAACCTAAAACACGGAACCCTAGCAATATCTCATAGAGTATCATAATATGTGCCTTATTGTCGCTTAGCTTAACTATTTCATGTGGATCGCCATTTTCCCAAGCAGGAAACAATCATGATACAATATATTTTATCAATACGTTAATCGTAAAGATTCGAATTTTTTTGTTTCGTCAGTCCGAACGATACGACTTGGCACCCGTTGTTATAGACCGTCAACTAAAGGTTGCCACCACAGTTAAAGAACGGCTATAAGCACCGAGCGGATAAAAAACGCAGGGCGTTGCTTCAAGCGTCTGGGCATGCGCAGTGACGACAACAGCGCCTCCGCAGGGCCGTGACGTCAGAAAGTCGAGTTCGTGTATAGATGAGAACTCACCGGTGACCGGGACCCCCACAAGGACAGGAAGGCACTGCACCCACTGGACAAATCCCCAGGCGCGGTTGAAGTGCCTGGCCCGAAGCCGCTCAAAGACGAGCATCTTGAGCGCGTACGCCAAAGAGCCAGCGCTGATGCCATATGCACTGGCGAAGAGCACGTAGCCCGCGAAGCCCTGCAGCGCCTGCAACGACAGCAGCGAGAGTCCCGCGGCCAACAGGGACAGCTGACAGAGGCATCGGCGGCCGACGAGGCACTGCGACGGCTGCTGGAGCTGCAGTAGTCCCGCCAGACCGGAGCCAGCTGCGAAGGCTAGTCCCAGCAGCGCCTGCAGGACCCAAGCCCCTTCGACGCCTTCGTCTGTGCTTAGCGGAACCTACAATGAAGCACACGCATTAATAAGAACACCGTCACGTCTCCTGTCTATTTTACGAATGCCAAGGCTTTGTTCGCACTTTCTGAACGCTCAAGTCGTCTTGGATCTGAGGTAAAGCAACACGCCATCCACGTTCCTTTGGCCCTAAAGAATCACAATGTTGTATTCATTTTTTTGTTATTCACTGTGCTCATTAAGCTAGAACGTTCTTAAATTTGGGTTTGCAAGATCGTTGTAACAAATGGTTTTATTTGTGGATTTGTTACATTTGTGGATTAGGGCCCCGTCAAAATGCTGCAGCGCAAGGTCTAACCGAGACACTGCCTCGGCCAGCTTTCTAGATCGAATTCGTTTATGGAAACTTCAGTCGCCCTAGGGTCACTGCCGTCGCCTGGTCTTAACCGGTAGTCATTTTATAAATTAATCGAAGAAGAACACTGTGTGTTTCAAAGAGCATATGATGTACAATACATAAATAAAGTTGGAGGGCGCGCGTATTTGTAACTGCATTTCCAGAAAAATGACTCTATCCACATTTTGTTAATTTAGCAGCTATTCAGGTTATGACGCTTACGGTACAGTTTCGTTTCAAAAGGCCTGTGGAATGAGCGTTGACAATTTTTTAGAGGTGCTGTGTTTCTTATTTCAAGTCAACGTACGTTGTTTACGACGGTTGCCAGTTTTGCGGAAGCAGGGAGTTTGTATTGGGTCTATCGTTGCCCCTGCGCTGAGCGACATTTTTATTTCAAGTTGCGACAGAGGCGTTGCAAGCAAGCTTGGTGGCGATGTGATCGGGGTGTTTAGGTAGGTCGACGATTACCTGGTGCTGTTCCGAAAAAAGGTTATGTTCATAGTAGAGGTTTTTTCTTTTTATTGGGAATATGTTAGAGGTGTTTAAATCGCATACCTGTGGGTTGAACTTCACGAGAGAAGACCTAGTAGATCGTTTTTTACAGTGCTTAGATAATAAACTTCACTTTTTGGATGGACTACTGTGCAAGGGCAATAGCCCTAGGAGCAAACAAAAGTGTTCTCCATTTAGACTCCAGCCATTCTAAACTGGTGAACCGGGGGTTTGCCGTGGGTTGCCTTCTGAATGCACTGGTTAAGTGATGCCCACACTGTATGCGTACTAGTTTTGTTAATCAAGCTACAAGGTTTTAGGACTGTGGCTACCCAGATGACTTGCTGACTGGTGTGGCGAAAGGCCTGGCAAGAGGGCTTCGTAACCCGTGCAAAGTTGCCAGAGAAAGGGCAAAAAGGAGACCCATGGTTTTACCTTATGTGCATAAGGTCTCACACAACCTAAAAAAGTAGCGCAACGTCATGGAGTGCCAGTAGTTTTTTCGACGCCTTCGAAGTTTTGCGCTAAAGTCGACAGGAGTAGGGTTAATTGCCCTGTATGCGAACATGTATGTGCCGTGCGCTTTACAGCCTTAAATTATCCTGTGGAAATGTTTATATCGGACAGACCGGCAAATGTGTGAACAAAAGGTTAAGAGGGCGTGCTTTATCGTGTCGATCATCGCCAGCAGGCAACTTGGCAGTACACTGTGATAGGTGCGGTTGCAAACCCGCTCTTGATAAAACGAGTGTTTTAGGACGACACAGTCAACAGATGACGAAAAATTTTAGAAGCCTTTTATATTTCAAAGCAAAAAGATACGTGCGTTAGTTCGCCTTCTATCCCATTATGTGACAGAGAGTTGGCATTCCTGGGAAGGTATGACAAGTGCGGGGGTGGTGATTCGATATTTTTTCATGATCCGTGATGCTTGTCGATTTGTGTTTTCTTCCAATACATCAGCTGAGAGTTAGCGCTCTGCTTTTATACTTGGTCTTCTTGTCCTTCGTTTTTGTTTTGCGCTGTTTTACTTTTCTGTTAAACATATACCACCAACTCGCCCATCTCTCCACCCTTTTGCATCTCATGGGGCCATTTTGGCCGCCGATGGGCCAACTTCTCGATGGCTGGCTCGTCTCAAGTCCGAATGAGCAGCGCCACGTAACAAAATCGAGTACGAGGTGATGTTCTTTTATGTTCCCGACTCCCCTGTCTCGCTTAGTCGATTACGACGCAAAAGGTACTCCAGCGAGCGGGGAAACACTGCAGCCTTCCCGCGAAAATACGGGCTTGGAAACACGTCAGGTGACACCTTCTTAAAGCTTCTACTGTCAAATTCGCCGAACTGCTTTAAGCCGCGGTGACACTGCTAATACATTAAACAAAAGACAGTCTGCAGACAGTAGAGAGTTTTAGGGAACAGTTTTTGCGCATCCGGTACGGTACGGTGGGCCCTCCGGTACAAACTGCGCATGCGCTACCACAGAAGACTCCCTACGCACAGTTCGTACCGGAGGGCCCTTCGTACCGCATCGGATGTGCAAAAACTTTTCCCTAAAACTCTCTAGCGTCTCAGGCGTCCTTCTCCACCCCATAATGGTATTGTCACATTGTTCATGCAAAAACTGTCTGTGGACATGTTCCAGGGATGCATACGTACGAAGCTTCAAATAATGCTCGAGGCGCGCACAATTCTGTCATTAGGCCAGCAGCAAATGCCGTGTCTTTCGTAGGGACGCATACCAGCAGTCTGACTGTGGCTTTATACTCACGAGGTAAAAAAGGGAGTGTAGACTCCGGCGGCGGCCAGCGCAGCGGACGTCATGACCACACGTAACGTCCTGGTACGCAGGGCGGCGAAGTCGAAGAAGGGCGGCTTCTCGGTGGTCGGGTGTTTTTCCTTGATCTTGCGCTTCTGGTTCTTGAGGTGCACGATGGCCCTGCGCTGCGGATGGTACAGCGACGCCGACCGGTAGAAGACGCCCAGCAGGAAGGCCAGGGACACCAGACCCGTGGCCGCCTGCAGCCCGTGCCGCCATCCCAGAGAACTGAAACGGGCGAGGATCGTGTATACGTACACTGTTGGTCGACGGTGTGCGCCGAAACTTCCGGCTGGAAGACCACACTTTTAGCCTAAAGGGACTCTGTTGACGGGTGCCTAAACTATGCCCCAAGCCCGACCGCAGACGACGCTGTACAATCCGATGCAACCAATGATACAGCGCCAAACGTGCATCGCCATGGCGCTCGTCGTCTTTGTGCCTTGACTTTAATAATAATAATATTAATATTAATAATACTAATAATAATAATAATGATAATAATAAGGCTATCACCGACTAAACCAATCACCCACAGTAAATTCGGCGGGAACCAGCGCTTTTTTTGTGTGTGTTTGGTTTGGGTGGTTATAGCAAAAGACATCCACAAGAACAAAGGATCGCCGTAACGATGCCTCTTTTGGGCACGGCTCGATTGGCTGAATAACGTCGTAGCGTCGACCGCGGTCCAACTCAAGGCGGATCGGTGCGCGTTAATTCCCCCTGTTTTAGCGGGTCGTTGGCGCATTGCGAAGGAAAACATCGGTCAACGTATTCTGAAATAAAATAAGGACGCAGTTGCTTTTTTATAATGTTTTTATAGTTGCCCGTGGTACAGCAAGAAAAGGCACGAAGTCTGACCAATAATTGGCCATCCTGGAGACTTTTTGAGAAGGTCGCTGCTACGCTGTTCCGTGTAATACATACTTGTATGCTAACGATGTCCTAGAAAAGAAAAACGTGGCGTCCGGAAGGTGAATTTTAAAGGATTTATAGCGAGATGTTAATGGCAGGCGTTTCGATTATATTTTTTCTGACGCATTAGCTGAGAAGCATTACGAAACTGTCAAAACGCTGGAATGGGGCCTGAACACTTGCACGAAGCCACCAATTGAGGCAAACGTTTTTGCCGATGGCCCTGTATAGCATCCACACACGGTCCCGCTGGTGCTTAGTCGACAGAAAAATATTGTCATACACGGCACACCTTGCCAAATGTCTGCTTTTTAGCTCACATAGAAGCTAGTATTGTGTATAGATCATCAATAACATAGTCTTTCGGTAATAAAATCCGTCACGTCTCGTCATATTGAACGATTCTGAAAAACAAAATTCCTGTATATTCCGCACGTGTAGATAGTCCGCACAGCCTAACATTTGAACGTTTAAACATGTACAGTCCATGAAATATAGCCCAGAAATTACGGTATTAATTGTGTCCGTACGTCCCCTAGAGCACTAACATCGAGATAGTCCTATCACTGCTCGTAATAAAAGGATAAAAAAAACCTTCAAAATAAGATTTTTGTTTTTTACTTTTTCGCAGGTTTAATTTTATTTTCCGGTAAAAGCGTGTTTCTTTTTCTTTTTTTGTAATTTGTCGTGGTTTTACCGCACCACACGTGATTGACTCTCGGCACGGTCTGCATGAGAATAAAGTTTACATGAGAATAGACGCATGAATTGTTTTTCACGATGTAGGCCTTCAAGTTTCACGGCAAAAGTTTCAATATGCGGTGTTCTCTGACGGAGCCTGTGGTTTCGGAAAGTGCATTACACGAAAATCAGCCACCCCCGTGCATTTTGTCCACGTGTTTCCCCTTCACGTCATTTTGTATGCACGACGTACGCTGTCTCTGTACGACATCAATATTTGTTCACTTTATGTTTGAAATGAAAACATCATCACAAAGACGCCATTCGCTTGCGTCGCAGTTGATCCTGCTGTCCGAAAAAGGTGATGCAATTTTCAAGCTTCGTGCGTGATATTGAAACCTACCACGCAGCCGCCGAAACAAAATTTCCCTCGCGTGTCTCCAGCGTGAAATACAAATTCAATCTCAAATTTCGATTGGAGCGCTCATCTATGGGCATCAAAATCAGCTTACTTTCACCGAACGGGCCTTTTGAAACGCAGGGCGTAACCGCGTTTCCACAAAACACGTCGTCTCCTTCCACTGATGGGACGTGCTCCAAAGGTAAACAAAGATTAGCTTTATCGGCTCCATCGCCATTGCACTGCATCGCTGCATGGCAGAAACAACGAATCAGGCTGTGGCTTTTTTCCCGGCTCCCAAAGGAGCAAACTATAGCGCTGCGGTGCGACACGTGCGTGCTATGCACGTGAGCCAACTACAGATATTAAGCAGTCCTATAATACAGGGCCCTAACGCTTCGGGTCCTTCTAGAACCAGTAAATGATCTACACTTAGAGCATTGGCACTTTTCTCCCCGATATTGTTGTGGGTGCCGCCATCTTTGCGCTTAGTGCAGAGCAGACGCAACTGCCGATCTGCATTATTCCAAAGTGCGACTTCCTCAGCAGTTACAATTAAAAACGAGCCTGTTGGTTAATGGATATAAACTTGAAAGTATAAAACAGCGAGGACTAGGACGGGAACATTGATCATGAAAGATTTCCTGTTCCTCTCCTCGTCCTCGCTGTTTTATACTTTCAAGTTTATATTTATTTCCTCAGCATTAGATTCGGTGTTAGGTAGGTCATATAATATTGCTTTGCTGTGTCGCGAACTGTATAAACATTTGCCGATGACGGAAAGCGCTTCCTGTGATTTCAGACAACGCTTCAGATAACTGTCAATCATTATTTTAAGCCCTACGTAGGGTAAGTGTCGTTACTCCGAAGCGTAGCTTCTTTAGTGGCACTGGAGTCCCCCCCCCCCCCCCCACACACAGCTTGGGGCTGAGCACTATACCATTTCTGCGTTTGCGCAGCGTGACGCCCCTAGTTGTTCAGGGTACCCAAAACGTAGGGGCTCTTATTCTAAACCTCTCTTTTATCGTCCATTGATCAACACCGGGTCAGTCCCTGATGTTCTCTCTGGGTGAAAGGGAGAGGAAAAAAGGGGGTGAGGCGATTTCATCGGCGGTTGTCCGCGGAAGATCAGGGCCCAGGTAGCACAGTTCTTTGGGTCAAAGTCCGGTCTTTCTCGAGGAATTCGGGACCTTAAAAAGCTTCAAGAAGCAGTGGCAGAGCCAGTTTCTATCTTCTTTGACCGAAGTCCGGGTACCTTGGCCCTAATTCGCCAAGCAAATGCTCAAGTTAGGCTTCACTGCGAGTAGTTCGGCTGTCATCTGGCATCTCTCTGCCTTAATCGCCGAGGAAGTGCAACGGTCAGGCTTCACTTCTGCATTTGTTTGGTTTTCATGTGGCGACTTTGGGCATGAATGGCCAAACAAGTGCCAGGTTTAGGCTTCGCTGCAGGTATATACAGTGCAACCCCCTTATAACGATAATGAGAAAACCCGAAGTTTCAATCGTTATAACCGATTAGCGTTGCATCTGGACTAGGAACTGATCATTTCCAGTCTAGAAACTCTAGAAACTGATCGTTATAAGCGGTACGTCGTTTTATGTGGCATCGTTATAAGTGGTAGCTTGGCTGTCATTTGAAATCTTTGGTTTGAGGCTCGCAGTTTGGAAATTATGTAGCGTGCCAGAGAAGAGCCATAAAAACGCCAAAGAAGAGTGTCCAGGCACTAACTAACGCCCTGATGCAAAACCGCATTAGACCCGAGTTTGACCCCTGGGACTGCCGAGGTTGTGCCAAGATAGGCGTTCCCAGGCGGGCTGCCTGAGGGCCGTGTCCCAGTGATCCATGTGAAGTACGGACAACCATTGTGAAAAAAAGGAGCCCGCCCCCGCCCCCAAAGAGAACATAAGCTGCAACCCCCAATTCAAGCTTTCTTTACAGCGGAGCAGTTAAGGGCTAGTTTCCCCAGGATCGTGTCCCCCGCAAAGAAATGAAGACACCGGACTCTGGACACCTACCGCCATCTATGAGCGACGGCGGCAAGCCACGTATCTGGTTGCCGCCGTCTCTCATAGATGGCGGCAGCCTTTCCACTCTGGCTTGCCGACTTGCGGCCACTTTCCATTGTACAGCTCCGCTGGTCTTCCTTCTTCACCAGAGTAAAAAGGCTGAAGATTTTTTTTTTTGCGATCTCAATAAGTTGCACTGTCTCTCGATCTGTCCTAGAATTAAAAAAGGAAGGCTTAATTATGCATTTTAGCCCAATTTTGGATTAAACTTCGTTCAGACGATTTGGCAGGTAGGCAAGAAAAAGCGCAACGAACTGTTGCAGCCCGTATTGTCCGCGAAAGTACATGTGCATAGCGCGACAATATTAACGCAAACAAAGAATCGTGTTTTTTTGTGTTTGTTTCTTAACAATTGAATTTTTTTTATTGAAATGATTATTGGGGTGGCAATGTGTCATTCGGACCACTAAGTGAAGTGTGAACTTATTTTTTTTTGTGCCCGCAAATACCCTTTTGAAGTAAACGCAAAAAAAATGTCGACGTCGTGTGTTTGTGCTAACACTGTCGCGCAGTGAACAAATAATAGTTGGTTTCGGTGCCATTTACATGCGATTCTTGGACGAAATCTTTTTTTTTTTCAAAGGTACCCGATATTTTACCGGAATTTTAAAAATTAGTGCGTTATTCAAACGTGTAGGGTGGCACTCACCAGAATAAGAATAATTAAAAACAAACGCTTCTGTTGTTAGGTAGTTTTGTTCCGGTGTGTCAATTCCTAGATATACAATATTTGTTGTTGTTTTTCAGAAATGCACATAACCTGTGAGTTCACGAAATTGAATTCAATAGAAATAAACTGCATTTCCACACCGCTACGTGAGAAAAGCCAATTTTTTTTAACCACACACAATAGTCCAAATGCGCACCACTAACCTTTTCCCGTAAATATTGCAATTAAGGTGTACTCTGCGCGAAGTGCTTTGTCAGCAGCTAGTCGCTGCCTCTAAAATCAATGCGCTGACATATTTGCAAGATAGAATTTCGAAGCAGCAGTAGGTAGACTACAGTGATTTGAGCCGCAGATTTTTGCTCTTTAATATTCTGAAATATATCACTTCTTGCTTAGAGCGGCCGGATTTTTACTTTTTAATTTTTATTTTTAATAAATATTTTGTTCCTTATCTGGTTTCTCTTAACGTTCTACTAAGACGTCCTCGCACGTAACTGATGAAAAATACGCTATTATATAAAAAGAATACGCAGGACGCACGTGGGTCGTAGATGATCAAGAGACGGCTCTAGAGAGCCTGCTTCTAGACAAGCTAATGGAAAGTGCGAACCGAAAATTATAAATCGCAATTCAGCTGAGACATCACGGCAATAATCCCGTTTCTCGGCAGAAAACGGCCGCTCGTTTAAATCATATCCTAGACAATACTACGGGGGCCCGTAAATGGGATTTACTATCCCTTGTACTTTCTCCTATAGGAACTGTCGTCCTCATTTCTTTTTGTTCTACAAAAATTATGGGGTCGCCATTACAGCCATGTTATATTTCTCTACCGGCCAATAGTACGCAGGTGTTATTTCTGGGACTGCCATTAGATGGCCCCTAATTTTTGAGAAATAACTATTTAGCTATTTTATATTGAAATCTGAATATACTATAACTGCTCATACACTTCACCAATGAGACTATGTGAAAACCAAGCACTAACTCAGAAAGACTTGTTCCGTGGTTCGAGCATGTTTCTTTAGAAAACAATGCAAGGCTCTTAAGGCGCGCTCTAGATATCTCAAGATTATAAAGACGCACATAATTAAACTGAGTCCTCGAGTATTTAACTTTTTAATTGAATAAATTAACTGCATTTAAAACGACTATACCATTCACATCAAGAAAAAAAACACTTTGTGCATCATTTATGCCCTACGCGAAGTAGCTCTCACAAGATTTGGTTGTCAAAGGAAGACGCTATGAGTTTGGCTTTCGAAGCGTGTACGCCTTGACAAAATAACAAAACGCTAATCCCAGATGCACCTACATCTGTCTTACTTCAACACAGGAAGGAGGAATTAGTAAAGTTTCGCGAAAGGCCGGACTTTTTTTTACTACGGATCTTGAGATGAATACGAGTGCAGGCTAGTTTCATGCTCTTAAGAGCGGCAGTCTTTATGTTTTGGAAAAGAAAACAAATTTCTTCGCACCCCATACCTTGCGTATACATCGTTTCACACCTCAGCCACTACGTCGCATGGTTTTTTTCTTCCGAAAGCACTACCCTAGTTTTATATGCCCTAGAAAGAACTCACCCGAGCAAGGCGTGCAAGATGCAGGCGAGCGCTGCGACTCCAAGGCCCGCTCCGGCGCTGGCCGCCACCTCCACGCAGTGTCGCCGCCGCTTAAAGTACTGGGCCAGGACGAGCTGGGCGGCGTCCCTGGCCATGCCCAGTCCCACCGCGAGCACGAGGCCGTAGCTGAACAGGGCCTGGTGGAACTGCGACGCGAAGGATGTGAACAGGCAGCCCAGGGCGGCCACCAGGCCACCCAGCACGGCCGTGAGGCGGGTGCTCTTGCGACGGCACCAGGCCACCACCACGGGCGAGATGAAGAACGACGAACACAGGGACAGAGAACCCAGCCACGCTGCAGAGACGAAAGACATAGTTGCGTCAGTTCAAATCGCCGGATTTTTTTTTCCTTTTTTTAACACGCAATTTGT
>JAZHYW010044888.1:0-15399 GCA_037355805.1 Ixodes ricinus | reverse complement strand
GCGCAGGAAAAAGGGCACTGTGAGACCTCGTTGATTCGCACGCCCAGCTGCTCTAGAAGATAGGTCCCACGCTTGAGAAGTGAACCCGACACTGAGCGACCGCGCGTTGTTCGGCCTTTAGTTTGGGCTGGTTGGACAGAGTAGTGGGCTACTAGCTTCTAGGGAAGGCTGTATTTCGACTGTCTAAAAACATGTTATTTAAAAAATTTCACTCCTATTTTTTCCACGCATCCTCTCTCCTCATGAGCGAGGAGTGGGCGTCTTTGGGCGATTCTTGTCCAGTCCGTAAACACGTACACAAAACACACAGACACAGGGATGGGGCCGCGAGAGCCAAGGTCACGACAAGATATGGACGGGAGACCGTCTCTTCAATTTTCAAGACTCGTTGCGGTCGCCCGATACAAAATGGCCAAGCGGCTTTCCCGATGCACATGTTATAAAGGGTCACGTGATCTTTCCCACAGACCCATTAAAATGATTTTGATTGGTGCTGTGCTTTTACGGAAAGGATTGGGATAGACCCCACAGGCCTTTCAAAATCTATGACGGGTCTCTCACACCCTTTCGGAATTCTCGAAGGGTACGTCAGGCACCATTCGATAATTTCGATGAACATTTCAAACCCCTCAAACATTTCTAAAGAATACGTGAAATCATTTCAGAAATTCTGGTGGGCCCTATTGACTGATTTTCAATAGGGATGTGAGTTTGTTTTCAGTTTTAATTTGTTCGCTATTTTTGTTGTGGATAATGTTAATGTTTGATGTGTGCGTGTTTGGTTTTGTCTGTGCTGTAACGTACCACTGGGAAGGCATGTTGCTGTTAGTGGGCATCAATAAATATAAACATAATTGTTCAAACGTTGCTCAGATGTGACGCTGGTCTGGCCCTTTCGTAAGTATTCTTGAATCTAATATTAAGTTAGAATATGGCAGTGAGGCGTTTTATTGAGGATTACAAAACGCAGCAATGTAGTTAAATCGTGAAACTTGTGCCAGTTACTCACATGGTTCAGGTAATGAAGGGTGCAAGTTGCCTGGGCTCATTTTCTAAAGGACCAGCAGACTGACTTATCCTTTCGGTGGATCTTTTCCCTGGCGTATAGTCGAAAGAAATTTAGTGCTCATAGGGTCATATAATGCAACAATTCTTTCTGAAGCTCACAGGAGGACGCAGGATTGTAAAATTTCAGATTCCGAGATTAGAATCCAAACCTTGAGACACGAAAATATTTTGCCGTGTTTCAGGTTTTAGATCAAAACAATTAAAAACGGTTGAAAAGCATGTAGACGAGAATATTCAATACGTGTGTATATGAATATCCCTCGAACAGATAGGTTATTTGATATATACAGTATTACAGGAGAAGAACTTGTAGATGGGCTAGTTGGTGAACGTTATGAAGCATGTTGTAAGGCACAAAAAACAACGGACACAAGGAAGAAGACACATACAGTGGCGACTTTGTGTGTGTCTTCTTCCTTGTGTCTATTGTTTTTTGTTCTTTTGCGTCTTACACCATGTATTTATAGTATTACAGGAGTCTTACAATTTAAGTTTGCCGTGGAAGAACCTAACCAGGGTAGGTCACTTCGCTTAGATCTGAAGTTTGCAATTTCAACCGAATTTCGTTGGGTATTCGAAGGTGTCTCTATATCGAAAAAAAATACATGCAAACGAATGAAATATTACCAAGGCTGACGAAGAAACTGAGTGTGCAGGTGAGCTGGTGCTGATTAAGCGTAATATAGCTGTAACCGGTAACTACGGAAAAAATAATAAACTTTCAAATTGAAGGAAAAGACAACAGTAGTAGAACGGCTTAACATTCGGGAGATACGTTCTCTTACTATTGTCTTTTCCTTCGACTTGAAAGTTTGTTTATTTTTCCGCACCAATTTCGGGCGTTATATTTATGACTAACTGCCAAGGCCGTTTAGTTCTAGTGGAAATGCACAAATGATAATCCATTTGTGCATAACATAACAGGCGATGAAAGCTACAATTCCAGCGAGCAATAATTTAGAGTTACGAAACACGTGACAGTCCACCATAGGAGCGCACCGGGGAATACACTATAACCTGCCTAGCTTTGTTTTGATTGGTTCCCATGGGGCTGTAAGTTTCGCTGTATGTATGGTGTAAGGATCACATTTATATGATGATACTTTCCGCTCTCGCAGGAAAAACGCGTATCTGGTGGGCTGGAAAGGAGGTGTGACGATCCGCAGGCGAAAGCGGTTTTGTAAATCAAGACCACAGATTTCGGCATAATCCGTAGGCGGGCAGCAGCGCCACCTTGCGCTCCAAGGGTAGAAAAGATTTATAAAATTAAAAGCGCTAACAAAGACAAGCGACAAGGAAGCGCGAACAGGACGAGCGCTCGTCATCCTGTTCGCCTTCTTTTGTTCTTTGTCTTTGTCAGCGCTTTTAATTTTATAAGTCATAAACCAACTCGCCCGCTTCTGCCACTTTAGTAGAAAAGATGACGATGCAAACAAAATGGGCGAAATAAATAGTTTATTACACCCCGCATAAAGGAACTGCTCATCCGTTAATCGGAACAAGACCCTCATTATTCATGATTCTTTTCCTACTAAATTCCTTTCAAAACCGAATATTAAAACGAAAATACTGGTCTTTGGCATCGTGGCGCTGCTGCCTGGCTCGGAGATCGTACCATGGCGATATTGTGATGCTTTGGTACAAAACGTAGAACAGTCCTCGTCCTCCGGGAGATGTAAGCGACCGCCGCACGCCTGTTTCTAGCCCGCCATAACGGGGACAGATGATGTTCGGGGCTATACTCTGTTTCACCTTGTGTTGTACCTATAGGCGTAGACTATGGGTGGGGGGGATGGGCAAAGATACGGGGGGGGCATCGGGGCTCGTGCTTCTCCTGGTGAAATCCGAGGGGGCAGAAGGGGCCCGGATGCTTACCTAGACGCTGTTTTTGTGCCATGTAACGAGCTTCTAGTAGTGGCATGTAATCAAAATAACGCCCACGGTGCCCTTATTGACAAAATACATGGGAAATGGAATGCCAGCGTGCTTTCGTTAGCTTCAATCTCCAGTTCTGGCGAGAAGGTAACGCGCAGCACCCCCCCCTCCCCCATCCGAATAACTTCTCAGCCTGCCCCCCCCCCCCCCCCGGGAAAATGGAAAGTCTACGCCGCTGGTTGTACCGCATTAAAGGCTATAAGCGCGAGCTCTTTGCTTTAGGGCACATGTCGGCGGCACAAGCTCTCGTGCACCAAGGGCAGCTGCTAACGCCATGAGCTCGCGCTTCTTGTCTTCGCTGCGGTACAACATAAGGTGAAACGGAGTATAGCCTCAAACATTGACTGCACAGTCGCAAAGGGCGCTGAGACGAAGGGGCCCAAAAGACGCAGACTCATTGCAGCGCACATTTAGGCAGTGTGGTCACCGAAGCGTGAGCTGCTTTTCCAGGAGGCTGATGAGGCAACACTGCAGACACGTGGTCATGACTATAGAAAGCCTGAAAAATATGAGGAAGTGGTGGTAGTGATTTTCGTTTATATTTTGGTGAGCGATTGCTTTTTGCATTTTCTCATTTTGGTAATGGCGTGCATGATATGTGCAGTCGACAGCAAAAGTTTGTGAGGTACGGGAGCGCGAGCCGAAATGACTGGTTGCGTCTTTTGACGGTGCGTTGACACCCTCCAGACTCACACTTTGCGCATGCGCTTCCTTTCATGTTCGCACGACTTGTCTCTTTAGCTAACTTTCGTCGCTTCCGTCCCAGATAACAGGAACGGGTTCAAGGATGCCGCAAAATGCGATCTGGAGCCACCCATCACGCTGGCTGAGGCAGACGCGCGGCCTGACGGCTGACAAAGCGGCACCTTGCGCAAGTACCGGTTATCTTGTACGCGTTCGGACGGAAGCGAGTAAAAAAGATTCGACTGCGAGCACGAAAGGAAACGCATTCTCGAAGCGTGAATCTTGAGAGTGGCCGCGCGCCGGCAGAAGGCGCAACCAGTCATTTCGGCTGGTGCTTCTGCGCCCCGAAAACTTTCTCTGCCGACTGCACCATCGCTGAACTGAGTGTATGGCCCCCGTCTAGGGTTAAATCTGCCTTTAGCTATAGTCACCCAATTGGCAATGCTTGTAAAACAGAACTTTATTAAACAAACAAAAATAGCCGAGAGATTGGTCGAAAAATGAAAGATTCAATAGGCGAACTTGGAAAGAGCACGGCTGTGCTCCTACATGTGTTTCTTACAGCGTGGCCGTATGCCAAGTATGTTGAAAGGTAGTAGAGCACAGTATTCATTTAAGTGTGTCCAAATGTTTTTCTATATTTTTTTAATAAAATATTGTTTTTTTTTGCAAAGTAATAATTTGAATATATAATACCTCAATAGAAGTCCCTTTGAGACTCAATGAACTGAACTAAACAGATTCGTCATCCCCGCTCATTCAGAAACCGGAACGCAAAGCCTAAGCCTGCGCTATGGGTATGGTTTCCAACAAATTATGAACGTTCTAGACACAACGTCAGCCTATACCATGGTGGCTCCAAACTTTTTGGCTAAGGCGCCAATCGGGGATTTTTTGCTGTCTCGAGGGCCGGAAAATTAATAAGTAAATATAAATGAGATATAAACTCAATAAATAATTATAGATCAGCATCTAAATAAAAAATTGAAAGTTGCAGTAAAAAAGGTCTAAGGTGAATGAAAAGATATACTTTATTATGAAATTCAATGTTTATCTAATTACGAAACTTAACACTAATTGGGACTCAGAAAACTTCACAAGGCATAAATCAAAATGCAAAGAAACTTTGGCCTGTTCACGCAGGGCCCAATGAGAATGATAGAAGTGACGCCAGCAACATGCAATAGATTCGACACAGTACACTAGGCGCGATATATACACGGGAACGCAAAGGGATTTTAACATACGTAGTTATACACATATATGAAATGGGAATAAGAATTGTAACGCTGCTGATTTCAATGTTCAATGAATAATATGACGAGAGCACACGCCTTATCGATACGCATATTTTTCTCTCTTTTTCTGGTATCTTTGTTTACCCGGTTGGTGCGCATTGCGATAGGGTTTCTTTATGCGCGCTTATTTTCGCGCCGGTAGCAGCGGTTCTGCTGAAAGCGATCCGCAGGCCGGGCTTTACTGGAAGTACCGTGGCTAGCCATGGGCCGGTCGGAAGACCTCCGAGGGCCGGGGTGAGGAGACCCCAGGCCTAATCCACCGGGCAATAAAGTAGGATTTCACAGGTGGCGCCATCTTATGAGGAGTGTTTGCAACCTTGATACGGGTGGCGGCCGCAGTCTTTAGACCCGATCTTGAGCTCGTATGTCTGAGCGCCTTTCCGAACTGCGATGCGGTGCTCTAGTCGAATCTTTCGGTGGCTATAGGCCGTTGGAAATCAGGTCAGCTGAACACGGAAAAACAAGAACACGAAGGAAAGGACTGGACAATCACACCGCTGATTAAGAACTGACTTTTACTTTTTCCTCATCCCAGCCTTGGCCCTTTCTTCTTCGTCCTACGGCAAATTAAACACGTTTAAAACAACCTTTTAGCCCACCATTCAACGGGATGTGGCAAACCGCAAGTATTGGCGTTCTTTTTCGTGAACCGCAATTGACGAGGTGCTCACGCAATCTTCTCCTTTTTCTTCAATGGCCAAGGCCTCCAGCACTTCACGCGCTAAGGAGTTCTTGTTCCTATGAAGGACGGTTATGCTGGTGAGCTCCGCATCATATCCACAGGACCGGCAATGAGCTGACAAGTGTCCCGCTGCACGTACTTTTCACCGACGCCGCGTGCTCCCTTGCTCTATCGTTTATACACCGGCCAGTTTGGCCAATGTAGCTCTTCCCGCAAGAGAGGGGAATATGACAGACGACCCCCGTTTTGCATTGGGCATAGCGTGTTCTATGGGCTGTGTCGTATATCGGCTTTTGATCACGTCCTTTGTTGACCCTGCGGCACATGGCATATGCTTTGTTCGGTCCCGAAAAAATAACCTGAACATCCTGCGTGCCTGCGATGTGGACGACCCTGCTGCTCAGCTCCGACTGCGTTATCCAACTCGCTGCGGTCACAAGAGCCGAGCAAGTCGCCGCCCGGCCCAGTCCGCCCGGCCACTCTGCAGGGGAGGCACCACGCCGGCCGTAGGAGAAGGAACCCAACGTTCTGGATCTTATTAGGCTTTTATAAAGTTTATTCTCTCTCTCTCTCTGTGGGCTCACTCCATGGATGTAGGGCACAACCGCGATTTTGCATCGCGTTGGTGGATTCACCGCTTCCTCGCCGCTTGCTGCTTCAGTTTTGTTGGAGAGGCTCTCCATACGCTTCCTAAAAGAGCGCTCGGGTAACCAGAGTCGCGTAGTCGGGCGATCTGTTTTTAAAGCTTGTCTTAACTTGATGATGGCAGGACTTGCTTAGGGCAGAGAACTTTGGGAAGGCTATAGGCCTTCCCAAAGTTGCCCCTTCTGGCCACTGGCCGCGCCGATTAGCAGTCGATTGAGGCGCCTCCTACTGCCCTGGAGCAATTCAAATTAAAGGTGGCTGAAGTCCGTAGGCTGTGCTTCGCAGGCTTCATCTGGAATATAAAGTTTACTGCGGTTAGACGTTTTCCGCCGCATATATTATAATAGCGCAAGAATTGACAGAACTGGATATCTTTTAAAACCGGCTTATGTGGTCTTGATTATAATGCAATTAAATGCAAAGGTGCAAGCGAGCTGGACAAGAATGACGAAAAAAATCCCTGGAGAAGGGTAAAAAGGGGGACAAAGGACAATCACAAATCTCCAAACACAACTAGGTGACTGGTGCGCGACCGAAAAAAATCCGCCTGGTCCGTGTATCGAACACGGGACCTCTCCATTTCCAGTGGAGCGCTGTACCAACTGAGCTCACTAGGGGTTAGACGTCAGTAGAGCAAGCAAGTTTTATCAGCTGCCCCCAGTTTAACACCAACAAGGGTGAAAGGCTCGAATTTTAAGGTTATGATTATATTGCAATTAAATGCAAAGGTGCAAGCGAGCTGGACATTCGTCACCGCGATAATAATAATAATAATAATAAAGTTTCTGAATATAATTCTAAAACAGACGAGATGTTTTGGTGATTAAATCTGTGTTAAAATTTCCTGAAATGGAAGATTATAGCAGAACAAATTGGGAGCATTGACGACATCGATGTTTTCTTTTCTCGCCTAATATGACTCATTGTATACACCCCTCACTATAATGCCAACGAAGCGCTGCAGGCGCATTATAACAGAATCGATAGCAAATATTATATGTTGACCTTCCAGGGCACACCCGTTGTAGCTACAGGGAAACATAAATGTTTCTTTAACGTCAAGTCAATTTACATTTGCATTAAAAAAAAAAGAAACCCGGCCATCTTTAAGAATCAAGGAGAGTTACCTCCTTTAGATAAATTGACTAAGGCCAGCTCTATTACACACATAGGTGACTGTTCGGTGCGTGCTTAGTTCTTAGGTCACTTCCCTGCGTCTGGCAACGCAATTTGAATGGTCAGTAAGGGTCACTTTTTTTTAATTTCTCGCTTTCTAAACCGTTCAGTTCAGCGGCGTTATCGCGAATTGGCGTATTTTCATTGAATGAAAAGTGCACCCGCGGACATTTAGAAGTATCAAGGGAATGCGTTCCATGCTGTCTGTAAAGCGTGACATCGCGAATTCAGGTACTGCTCGCCTCGCCCGACGATCGAGCGGTCCGGAGCGGTTCTCAACCACTGCTGCACCAACGATGAAACTCTCCTGTCTCTATGGTTCATTCAAATTTGATTTGTTTAAGTCACTGATTCTGGAATTCATTCCCACGATCCTGAAAAGCTCGAATGAGTATCACGAGCAACAATAGGCCAGGAATGTTGTAAACCCTCATATCAGATAGTCCACTGTGTCAACGTTATTTCTGTTTTTGGAACGTTCATTTGTTGCATGAGAGCGCAATCAGTTCCAACATGTTTGGTGAATCCCGAAGGAGGAACTTAATTGATTAAAACATCGTTTACTGGTTAAACATGATTAAAGATGTGCACAAAAGACAGGGACAGAGAAGAGAAACAAGTTGAACACAAGACAAACGCACTTGTCTGTTATTCTTGCCTGTTTGTGCACATATTTAACTGGGTTTAATTAGTGCAAACTCGCCCAACTGACCATTTTACTCTAGTTTACTGGTGAAACGTCTTGCCATAGCCTCCTATATACTAACAAAGCCTCGCAGATCGCCACGAGAAGCGGCCGCCGAAATGGAAAAGGTGGGGCGGCAGACAACGGATGAGAGGAGAGCCACGTGACTGGCGCCCCGCTGCGGCGAGACGCCGAAACACACTTTTCTCGAGCTAACAAGCGTGTTTCGGGTCCTCGCCGCTGCAAAAGCTGTGCGCTGACGACCAGGTTCCCCGAGAAATGGCTCTTTGATGCTTTGTGCTCCCAGATCCTCGCCCTCCAAATGTGCGACCGGGCACTCTATGGCTCCGTCGTCGAACTGCCAGGTTTTATGAGTATGGAGGAGGCTACTGTCTTGCACATATAGCGGGAAAGTTTGCGGCAGGCGAGCGGGAAAAGCGCATTTTGGTGGAAACGGACAGACGCGAAATAGCAGGTCAAAAGCTGGGGTGTGCGACCGCACGGGACGCGAACTTCGCGTTCCCCTCCAGCTCCAGCACTGGATTGGCAGGGTTTGCTTTAGCGGGAATCTTGTAACGAGCGGGAAGCATGTAACACAAGCTTGCAGCTTGTACGCTTCCCACGAAATGTATTTATTGCCGATGTCAGCTTCCCGCGCAGGTAAATAAACTTGTGTTTCTAAAGCAGTCACTAATTCTTCTCATCGTCAGCACTGCGATGTTAGACGTAGACAACCAATGCCCGATCACTTCGCGCACTTTACGTTTTAGCTTTCCTATCCCTTGAGCCACCATTCCTTCGTCAGCCCCGCACATCACGGAGGAGTGGTAAACCATTCGCGAAACAAAAAGCTGCTCTCAAAAGAGCAAATTCGAAGCAGCCTTTTGGCTCGCTGTCGCACGGTAAGCAGAAAGTACCGCGAACCGTGAAATGAGCTTAAATCTCTCGCCACCAGATGGCAACGTCCAGCAGAGTAATTGCAAATAGCTACTCTAGGTTGACGCTAGGTACCACCCAAGTCATGGGTCACAAACATATTTATATTTGCTCACGCCACCATTGCGCTTCGGGAACCTTCATCATACTCACATGTACATTACATGTACCATAAGCATCAGCGGAACACACGCAACGAGCTCATAGACATACACAGCACATAGAAACATCAATAGAAACTCGGCGCTTCCGCCTTTTATACCCATCATTTTGAAGGTACGGATTTTCTCGATGACCACCTAAGGAATAAATAATATTCCTAGCATGTTTATTTTTTCTCAGTGATGTCATACCTTCGAAAGTATTTTGAGCGGCTCAGGAATTGAGTCTCTTGGTAAAAAGTAAACGCTTTTGCCAAAATTATTTGCGAAAGCCGATAAAACAAGCCGCTCCACTGCGGTTCCAAGCCACCTGTTTGCTTCACTGCAAGGCACGTCGTAGAATGCGCGATGGACGCCAGTTTTTCTATCGTAGCCTTTATTGTTGTTTTTGAGCTGTTCCCATGCAGCTGCAATTGTCGTCTTGAATTACACTCTGTAGAAATCGCCGAGATCCCCCCGAGCTCAATCGTTCTCGGTGAGGGGACAACAGGACATCGCAGGCGACAGTCACATTGGCCACTGTATGATAGAAGCTACGGTCCAGACCAGCATTCCAACATGACTCTCAGCAGGTCGATCGATTGCACCGTAATCGTTCAAGCCGTCTTAAACTCTCTAATATAGAGCAAAATATCATACTGCGACAGTTTACGTCATCAGCCCTTGCTGTTACACCGTTACACCATTGCGCGAACACACGGTCACATCTGCGAGAATGCCAGTCTTTGTTCACAACGCACAACACTTCCATTACGATGTTGCTATGTTGCTGAGACGCGGAAATACAAAACCACGTTTATTGTCGGTTGGCACTCGTCATCAAAAAACAGAACCGAACGCAGCACAGAAGACACGCAGGTACCCGGCAGCAAAACATGCCTGTCTTGGACGCAGTTTCCGCAGTTTACATAACGTTGTCAACGTCGGCACGTCGTTCCGCAACACGGCGACGGCCATCGTTGCCGAGTGTACGTAGCGCTGCTAGAACTGCTCCGAAACTTTGCGCCGATTTGTTTGCTCGTTTGACAAAATTAGTGGTAAAAATGTCAATGCAACCGAGATATTATGCATGTTTGGAATGGGAGTCAGAATTAAAGGCGACCTTCGCAGCCGCTTAAGCTCAATCAACTCAACAACGTTTATTAAACGACGCGCGCGACGTGCTCGAAAACCGAAACCGAAAGAAGATGAAGCGGGAAGGCGGAACTTTCCTCCCACTGCAGAAGTAGAAAAACGTCTCGTTCCTCCCTTCTTCTCGTGTTCGCTTGGGGGCGCGTCAGTAGAAGGGAGGAAAACGCGAAGTTGCTACCTTTTTCCTCCTTTTTTTTTTCTTAAAGTGTAAGGTACGCGTCTCTCATCTCTGGGTGGTGACGTCAAAACACCTGGCGTCCCGATGCTTTTTTTTAATTTTTACTTTGGAACGCGTGAAACGGCGTCTCTTGGCTCACGCTCTTAGCGTCTTAGCTTTTGCCTGTGCCACGAAAACGTTCGAACTTTTACTGTTTCTTTCGATTTTCCACGTCATCTCGCGTTCCACACCAGAGCAGGCACGCTTCTACATGTGTGACAGTACGGGAAGCTCAAGTTTGTACTACCCGAAACAAGTCCTAACAAGTCCCTCTTTGCAGCGCCCCTGGACAACGCAGAAGGCCTATGTTTGCACCACTAAAGGCGCACAGTCCGCATAAAAAATATCGTATGTGCAACATTACCGCGAGGCAGCACACAATAGATTTTGTGTGTTTACCATGATAGTGCGAAAAGGGGCAAGGTTTCTTTCAGCTGATATGTTACAAGAGTGGCTTTGCGTTCTCTAGGGAGCAGAGAATGGTGCTTGTTGGCGAGTTTGTCACCTTCCCGTTTTCTTGCGCAAAAAGCACAGCAAACTTGAACTGCTGTGTACAACGTAAGTATTGCGTTTTGCTTAAACTCTTTTGGGTCGCTAGGCTTTGTTTCGCACTAGCCAATAAATGCAAATTATTTTTTTCTGATAGCGCTTATAACTGTATATTGCCTTCATTTAATCATGACAGTTGTGGAATAAGTGACATGGTGGTTTCTACAGAAGGTATTTTTAACAGTCTTTTGTAATTAGAAACTAGGAAGTCAACTGACCCAGATGGAATACCTAACGCTTTCTTACGAAGGTTGGCTTAATGGTGTTCCAAGTTTCTTTACGTGAATTACTCTTGTAGTTTCAAAACTTATGATGTGCCTCATATTGGAAAGTAGCCAAAGTTGTCCCTATATATAAAAGTGGAGAGAAAAAAGTGTTTCCAATTACAGACCAGTGTCATTGTTGAGTACATGTAGCAAGGCTCTCGAACACTTCATATTTAAGCACTTCCTAACTTTCCTAAAATCTGTCACTTTCTTAGTAGATTATCAACACGGATTCCGAAGAGGCTTTTCTACAGTGACACAGTTGCTTCATACACTCCACAATTTTGGTTCAGTGATTGATAACTATGGTCAAGTCGACACTGTCTTCTTAGATTTTGCGAAGGCGTTCCACAGGGTTTCGCATCGCAAGTTACTGCATAAATTGAAGCGAGTGTTGGGCAATGATCGCCTACTGAGATGGATAGACTCGTACCTTACGAATCGTGAACAGTTTATGTGTGTAGGCAATGCTGAATCAATAGAGTTACCTGTTCTTTCTGGAGTGCCCCAGGGCTCGGTACTCGAACCGTTGCTCTTTTTGGTTTTTATCAATGACCTGCGAGTTGATAAGCCCTCGATACAGTGCCATTTTCTTGCTGATGATTGTGTATTGTTTCAAATATATCTTGTGTATGTCACCAAAAATGCTTAGAGGAGAGTATTCAAATGATTTCATTGTGGTGTCAAAAATGGCAAACGGATCTGAATGTCAAACAATGTGTGCAGATGTCACTTACACTGAAGAAGGTGCCTATCTTTTTTTCTTATTCTATTCATTCAAATGCCTTAGAAGTAGCTAATGAATTCAAGTATCTGGGTGTTACTACCACGTCCAACTTAAGCTGGGCTAGTCATATTGAGCAGATTGTCACAAAAGCGTCAAGTAAATTGTGGTCGCTACGTAGGAAAATGTGTCACTGTACTCCTGCGACAAAGCTGACGGCCTATGAATCGCTGATTCGTCCTTTGTTGGAATATGCTGACGTTGTATGTGACCCGCGCTCGCAATCGCTCATTGACCAATTGGAAGGCCTCAAAAAATCGCTTAGGTTTATTTACAACTCATACGGCAAAGATTCACACGTGTCACCGTTATATACCGCCTCTGGAGTGTATATATTATCATGTCGAAGGAAAGTAAAGCGTTTGAAATTTTTGCATAATATAATTGAAAATAAAGCTGGTTTAAATTTTGATGATTATTTGCAGTATGACGCGAGTCGTGATACAAGGCAGAAGCACGAGAATTTTCTCCTTGAGTTCCGCTGTAGAAAAGATGTTTTTAAATACTCTCTTTTTCCTCGTTCTGTTTGTGAGTGGAATGAGTTGCCACCAAGTGTGACGGCGATTGCTTCTACCGCTTTATATGCGAGTGCAGTTTATGAATTGTTTTATGTCACCAATGACTAAGCTGCTTGTTAATTGTTGTTCGTTCACTGGACTCATTGATGGTTTCTGATGTTGTCTATTATGCCTTGGCCCTCAAAAGTTAGCCGGCAGTATTAAAAAAAAATTGGCTATCGTGTACACTACGAGTAACGCACGAGCACGTTTGCACATTTGAGAAAGCACGATTCGTGTACAGTCATGTCTTGGTAATATGGACACATCCGTTCCCCAAAATTCGTCCATAATGTGAATTGCCCATGATAACGAGACAAAAAAACGCTTATTAACCCAGTTCGTCCCCAAGAATGATGCTCATCTAACGGTATATTCATATCAACGAGGTTTATATTAACGATACATATGTGTGTGCACGGGTTGCATTGACGTCACATTAGCGGCCAAAATATTGGCTTTGCTTCTGAGCATGCCTCTTTTGCCGCATACGTTCAGCATGTAGAATTAGCATTTTTCTCGGCATGAACAAGCAGAAACGATCACCTGCATAATGTAATGACTTCACGTGCAAACCATGGATATTTTGTTACATTACTGCGACCACTGCCTTCGTTATTTGCAGCCACTCCGTCCACGACCCGACCACGACCACGACCACGACTTCGGTCCCAGCACCTTCCTTGACGCCAGGAGGATGAGCCTGCCAGAACACCCGCGAGACACATAAAGCTTGCCGCAAACTGATCAAATGTTTTTGACACGATGGTATATATCGTGGTGCTTTTCATTTCGTCGGTTGGCCGATTGCGTTATTCACGGGGACAACTTTTCTCGGCATGTCCCAGGAGAGGAGAAGAGCCGCGCGCACAGCTCTAATGAGCGCTTAAAAGGGGATAGGACACACGTGCAAGTATTCGCGTCTCGAGCTCGTTGCTCGCCCTCCCGCGGCGGAAACGGGAGGCGCTCTAGTGAGGGTCCCCCGGTTCTCCTGCTCAGGGGCACGGCGGAACAGCTTGCGATCATGGCTCGCGAAATGTCATTTCCGAATGCAAACAACACTCTTCACTGTCCCAATGTAGTGCTGCAACCGGTAAAAAATTGTAGCCTTATTATACTCTGTTTCACCTTATGATGTACCGCAGGAAAGGCTACAAGCGCGAGCTCCTTGCTCTAGGGCAAATCTCGGCGACACAAGCTCTCGTGGATTAAGGGCAGCTGCCAACGCTATGAGCTCGCGCTTCTAGCCTTCGCTGCGGTACAACATAAGGTGAAACGGAGTATAGTAAGTTTTAGTATTTCGTATAGACCTTTCCAAAAAAGAGCATGTGGCCGGTGCCATCTTGAGTGTTCGTGCGTAAGGCGCGTGCTTTCCTCGCTTTCCGAAGCGACGAACACGGACGTGCTGGACTGTGAAGATCGCACGCTGGACTGTGATTTTCTAAACATTGGAAAGGTGCATAGAAGCTAAATGCAAGTGCTGTGCGTTTGAATTGCGTGCTCCACGCTGCACGTGCGCGTCGTCGCCATGCTCCAATCCAAGACCGCAATTTCGGCCTCCGCGCACGCGCAGTATGGAACGCGCAACACTAACGCAAACACACAGTGCGTGCGTTTGCTCGTATGCACAATGCGAAAACCCACTACTGTTTCACCGGTTTCCAACGCCAATGAAACGAGCTGCAGTGAGCAGACGTGCAAGCAGGTAGGCGTTCCTTCGAACTCGAAAGGCTGAGATGGGCAAAACGATGGCACGTAAAAACTAAATGTAGTAAATGTTCTGGGAAGATTCTGTAATAAAAACAAACAAACAAAATTCGTTTTTCTTTTTTTTTTTTGGGGGGGGGGGGGGCGTTGGGGGGAATTTGGTTTGGAAGGATTGGCGCTCATGACTTGGGAAGTTTTGCCGATTGCCAAACGTCGCAAATTTCATAGCACCACGTGCTTTACCCACAGAGAATGTCATTTTACGTGGATATCTCGGATTAGTTAGAATGTTTTCATTGATTTTAGACTAGTTTTTTTATTTGATAACAAGTTCATTAAGAGTGGTACAATCGACACCACTGATGACCATTTGCACACTTTTGGTTGCAATACTTTTTCGCGCGTTTCAAATTATAGAATAAGCAACAAATTATTGTTATGTTGTATTACGCGCGTTTCAGCACGTTTGACGCGCCTCCTTTTTCTTTTTTTTTTTTTTTTGATCGCTCCTCCGCATACCCTTTTTCCCCCTCTGATAACATGCTATAAGTTAGGCATGCCTGCCCAGCCGCGTGCTCTTCTCGCTCGCTCCGTCGTGGAATCAAGTCATTCCACCTCGCCACTCGCCGAGCCGCTCTCGTCAATCCCTGTTCGTCCACACATGCACGAACTTACTATACTTCGTTTCACCTTCCGATCCCGAGACGCAGCGGATGCCACGAGTGTGGAACGCGGGACCAATCAAGCGGCGTCAAAAGTGCAAATCGCTAGGCTTGTTCTGACTAGAGATTGGTTCCGGCGATGCAAAGCGCAGACAGGAACATTGCGAACACCATGATGGTGCCCTTTTGACGCTGTCTGATTCGTCATATATTCTCGTAGCATCGGCTGCGTCTGGACGGAAGGTGAAACGAAGTA